>JADRCD010226674.1:0-13392 GCA_019843815.1 Montemys delectorum
GTGTGTGTGTGTGTGTGTGTGTGTGTGTATAGAAAGAGTCATCTGCCACAGGAAGCCTGCTGCTGGGCACAGTTGTCCATTTTTATACTCATGACACACCATCATATAAATAACTGATAAAATTGGATGTAACATGTAGGTAGTATCACTTATTCCCTTTAATGCAGTGAGGAGATTAATCTTTATTACACCAGACAATTAAAAACCTCTCAGAAAGTATCCTTATCATCCTGAGACTTGCAGTGGAAGGTTTGTGTCCCACAGTCTGAAATTCTTGCATCTTTTCCATCTTAAGCAAGGTGTTTGTGGGTTTTTTTGTTTGTTTGTTTATTTCTTTAACACATGTCTTTGTTAAAGAAAGCCCTAAGAAGCCAGCTGAATTCTGGGAATGCAAGACAAACCACAGTGTCAGCATTCTGGGACTTCCTTGTGGAGTTGAAACCTAGTGAATTACCTGCTGGTTACTTACCACTTTTCAATTTCTAACTCGTTAGTCATACTTAATAGCTCCTCTTTCATTTCCACCAAGGACCTCAAAGTGGTTTGCAAAGGAAATTGTAACTTCACAGTGAGCTATAAGAAGATTTACTATATTTACAACCAAGTATGGCAAAAAGAAATAGAAACAGACACATGACCTAGGTGTTTACCCAGGTTGGTTGGATACCTGATGTATTGCTGGTCCTCACCAGCTAGGCCTGACCAACCAAACTACAGTTGCTTGAAGAAAAGGCTGGCCAGGTATTACTCCCCTGAGACTATGCCACAAGCTCTGGTAAAGCCACCTGCTGTTTTCACTGCTCAGTTTGCGCCAGAGAATATGCCACTGTTGCTAGGCCACCACATTTCCTTTCTGTCAGAACAAGGCCAAGGTGACATTGTGACATGTGGCCACTGGCTGCTGAGGCAAATGTCATTTAAACTCTGGAGATGGTCCTTGCTGTTGGGCTGTGAGTCACCATGCTTCCCAAGGGCAATGGACATCTGCTCTCAGCAAATCTAAGAAACCGAACTAACCCACCAGCAAAAAGATTTGTTGAAACTACTAAAACAAAAATGGCACCCTGACTGTTACCTCTGAAGGATTTAAGTCACACTTCCAAAAAAAAAAAGTTTGCTCTAAGTGTAAATACTGCTTCCAATGGCCTGTCCCTGTAGAACCAGGACCAGGGAGAGTATTCAATAAAATAAGTCACATCCTAGTTCATTTAGTAGAGTGATTGGCTACCACATAGGAAGCCCTGAGTTCCATTGCTGGAGCAGCAGAAAACTCAGCATGCTGGTATAACTCTGTGGTCCCAGCATTGGGAAGTAGAGGCAGGAGGATCAGAAGTTGAGGGTTATCCTCCATTATATAATGAATTCAAGACCAACATGGGATATATTAGACTGCCTCAAAAAATCATGACTGAAACCCAACATGAGGTGAATTGATCTAGGTGTATTCAGCAATCACCTTTGTTGACAAATTGTGTAGAAGGCTTCCAAAATATTGATCCACTTAGACCTGGGCTACTTTTTCTCATCTCCCTTAAAGATCTTTTCCCAACACGTAGTTAAACTTCCTTTTAGATATTTATGTCTTCACCCATGAACTGATGCATCTCTCAGCCCAGGTCAGAGAAGTCTCTTTTGGCAGTGGGCAATGGACAGAGCCAGGACCCCATCACTGTCAAAGGGCTGAGAATAAGTGATTACTGAGTGGTTTTCCTCAAACAAAATGTCTGTGACATTAAGGCTCTGGAAACATCTCAGAAGAGGAGGTCAGATGTCAGTAGGAATGAAAGGATGAGGATGCGTGCAATGGTGCCGTCTTCTGGATACTTCATGGGCATTGCAATCATGAGCGCAAAGCTGTGATTGCTTTCACAAGACCAGAAAGGCAAAGAGAGGGTCCGAAGGAAAGAAAGAGGTTGGTGGAAGTGGAAGAGGATGAGAGAGAATCCAATACATGGTATGTATATCATGGATAAATATAATGACAATGAGTGGAATCCAAATATAATATTTCCAATATATTTAAATGTATATTTATAAATAAAACGATCTCTCCCCTAGGTCTCCCTGATCAACGTATTCCCCTCACTGCTTCCCATGTCCATGTTGGGATGCTGACGAGTCTAAGGAGACTACCTTGCCTCCTGCTCATTCATCAATATTCTGCTAATTTTCTGCTATTCCTGTCACAGAGAAAGACCAGGCTGTATCAGTTTTGAAAACATGTCTCCTGTTACCTAGAGGACATATTTCATATAGAAGTATTCTCCAATCTATTCATTTCTTAGTTTTTAAAAGACAAGATGACAAGAGAGACCCAAGAATGACCCCTCCAATGAAGCTCTACTTTATAAAATTGTATGTAAATTATGGAATTGGTGAGTAGTAAGGAAAAAAAGTTTTCATACAAAACTTTTTTTTTGATTGATTATTTATTTATTATACATAAGTACACTGTAGCTGTCTTCAGACATGCCAGAAGAGGCATCAGATCTCATTATGGATGGTTGTGAGCCACCATGTGGTTGCTGGGATTTGAACTCAGGACCTTTGGAAGAGCAGTCAGAGTTCTCTTACCCGCTGAGCCATTTCTCCAGCCCCCATACAAAACTTTTTAACAACAAGTTTAGCTCCCAGAAAAGCTAAAATGATAGAAGTCCAAACAAAATCAGATATCTAAGGCTTGTAATTTTAAACACATGAGCTGGACACAGAAGTGGGTTTTCTTTTAGATCTGAATGTTATATTGTTTTGAGTATTCTAAGGGATGGAAGCAATGCAACTTTAAAATAGTGAGGGATGGCAATGCCATTTGGTAGAGTGCTCGCCTAGCATGCACAAAGCCCTGAGTTCAACCTCAACATGACACAAAGCCAGGTATGATGGCACACACCTATAATCCCAGCACTGGGCGGTGTGTGTGTGGGGGGGTTGCTGATGCTAAGGTCCTGTTCCCCAGTTGGTTCTTGAGCAGTCAATTAAAAAAAACACCAGAGGCCAATTGCTAGGTGCAAGGAAAGAGGCAAGACTTCCCTGCAGGCAGGTAAAGAGATTGACCAGCCCCAGATGGAAAATTAGAAATGCAACTAAGTGGAGGACATTTTTGAGTTGTTGAACAAGGAGAGGGTAACTAAGCTGAGGGCAGATTAAGAGGTACTGAGCTAAGAGCACTGGGAAGGGCACACTAGCCAGAGGAGATTAGAAGCGCCCAGCAATTGAGCCAAAATGCAGGTTGAAATTGAACTGTGTGTGTGTGTCTGTGGTTTTCATCTGTGGAGCTAATTTTCTCTGGTCAGGGGCTGATAGCATGGAGCTTAAATTGGGGTAGCAAAAACTACAGGGAGGTAAAGTGGGGAAGAATAGTTCAAGGTTATTGTCAGAAACACAGCTAGTTCAAAGCCAGCTTGAGTGCTGTAATAGTTGGCTTTAATGTCAACCTAATAGGGCACCTTGGCTCTGATCTCCTTGACTGATGAGGCTAGAGTCACACCTATTATGGGTGACACCTCTAGTAGCAGCCTAGCTAAAAGGGCATGGCAGAAGGAACACCATCTCACCCCACACTCTCTTGCCTCCCCTCTTATTGCTGCTGCTGGTCCCTTGACTGACATCAGAAACAGCATTCCTGGGCTTCTGTCATGCAAGGAGGACCAGTGGGAACCTTGTATGTTTGGAACTCAGATTAGGACTGCTGGGGCTCCCACCCTTATGGACTGAGCAACTACTGTGCTGTCAGCTCCCCAGTGAGAGGCAGTGACTCTGGGACCACTCTGGCTGCCGAATACCCAGCCTCAAGGACCTAGCAACTCTTGAGAGTTATTTGGCTGTTGTCACTATTTTACCTTAAATACACACACACACACACACACACACACACACACACACACACACACACCAATGCAAGCACACACACTCATCCCATTGGTTCTGTTTTCCAGAGAACCCTGACAAGTACATCTCCATGAGATGCTATCCCAAAGTTTCCCCGAAAGTCAACTATTTTCTTTGATGTTTCCCACAAGCCTCATTTTAAATGTAGGGGACGTGCTGTAATGTACATAATTGTGCAGTACAGATAGACTTTCATTTTTCTACCATTTGAAGTCCCAACGTGTTAGTGTGGCTATGCATCCCAGACCCATCCATGTTTGCTGACTTGACATACTTAGCACAGTGGAAACACTATCACTCACTCGCCTTCATTTTCCTGCTACAAATACCAACAGGAAGCATTTCACTGTGAGAGTTGTTTTCTGGGTTTTGAGTAGTTACTTAGGAAAATTCCTAGCCTTATAATGATTGACCTAATGAGAATTTGTCTGATTTGCTCTCTCTGAGTTGAAGTGAGTTTTCTTTGGAAAATTTCATAATAACTCTGGAAGTCACAGGGAGCATGAGGCTGTTGCAGAACCAAGGCTGCTGACCCAGTAGCTGGCACTGAGTGTGCTCAGGCCACTCTTCATCAACTGAGGAGTGTTTAAAAGACACATACAGTAAAGGAGAGTCATCTGAGATGACACAGGGACAGCTTACAAATGGCTAGGAAAACCATTTTTTACCTCCAGTGATTTTTTTTTTCTGTTGTCACACAGCGTTTTATGAAAATGGTGTTTTAATATATCTGTGACTCATCAGAAAACTGCTTTCTGGGCTCTCAGTTTGACTTAAAGTCACACAAACTCAATGAATGTTTGCCAAATTGAAGAAAATGATTCTTTTATGTGACTTCAATACACTTCTCCATTTTCACAGTAGAGAGACAGCACAAACAGGTAATAATCTGTTGACATAAACAGAGAGATTCCAGTATTAGCTGTCATTGCAAAATAGCTTAGACTCTCGATTGGTAAGCTGTCTGGCAAAGGCTTTGATGTGTTTAAATACTCAAAGATATTTATAATGACTTATAATGGCATCATGATCTCCGCCCCTACCTCCCACTCCATGTGCTTACACACACGTGGTTGTACATGTGTGATCACACATTTGGATGCCAGGGGTCACCCTGGAGTGTCATTTTTTTCAGGTAATTTTTACATTTATGTTTTGTTTGTTCGTTGTTGTTGTTTTGACATAGGTCTCTTGTATCCCTGGCTATCCTCTAATTTTATACTGTGTCAGATAATCGTGAATTCCTGATCACCTTGCCTCTACTTCCCAGCTAATGAGCTTACAGGAAGGGCTACTCTGCCTGTTTTTCAGACAGGACTTCTGACTGGAGTAGAGCTCACCGAGCAGGCTAGGCTGGTAGGCCACCAAGCCTCAGGGACCTGCAGTTCTGCATTTCCCTAGTGCCGGGATTTTAAGGTGAAAGCCACACACTTGGCTTTTTATAAAATGTAAGTTTTAGTGATTGAACTCAGTTCCTCAAGCCACATGACAAGGACTTACTGACTGAGTTGCCGTGCTAGCATTCATAGTAACATTACTTAAAATTGCAAAGAGAAGAAACTACTCTGGGAATTAATAATGTACTTGATCCACTCAGTCTATTGTGCAATCATAACTCATATTCACAAAGACCTTGGATTTACATAGCATAGTAATATGAGGCAGATTAACTTTAAAAGGAAGTATTATATGTAATATTATATATAATGTGTGTTGTAAATATGGATATATATGTATATATGTGTGTATATGGTTATCATTACAGTTTAAAAGTTACAAATACGGGTTAGGGAGATGGCTCAGTGGGAAAGTGCTTGCAGTACAGGCATGAGGACCAGAGTTCAGATCCCCAGCACTCATGCAAAATCCGGGCATTGTGGCATGTGTTTGTAACCCTAGTTTTGGGAAGTAGAGACAGGAAGATCTCCAGGAATTCTAGGCCAGCCAGACTAGCCAAAAAACCAAACAGGTTCAATGAGAGACCCTATCTGAAAAAGGAAGGTGGACAGTGATAGAAAAAGACACTTAATATTAACAACCTCTGGCTTTCACATGCACATGCATATGCAAATACCACACACACACACACACACACACACACACACACACACACACGCACGCATCCATGCACGCACACGTGAACACCCACTCGTACACACACGCATGATGCACACACTTACACATCCATGAACACGCACATGCACACACATGAATGCACACACATGCACATGCGTGCACACACAGCTTTTTTATAGTTTAAGTTTGGTTGGTTTTCAGTGTCAGTTTGTCACAGCCTAGAGTTTCCTGAGAGAGGAGTCTCAACGGAGGAATTGCCTAGATGAGGTTGGCCTGTGGGAATGCCTTTAGGGGATCGTTTTTTATGTTAGTTAATGTAGGAGAGAGCCCAGTCCACTGTGTGTGCGTGTGTATGGGGTTACATCGCTAGGCAAGGGATCCTCGATTATTATGAGAAAACTAGTTAAGTAAAATCCAGCCTGAAAGCTAACAAGCAGCATTCTCCGTGGTTCCTGCTGTACTTCCTTGACAGTGAGTTCCCCAGCAGAGGTAATGTTAGGAGCAAAGGCCTGCCTTCAGGTTCCCGTCCTGAGTTCCTGTCCTCACTCCCCTCAAGGATGGAGCTGCAAACCGAACAAACCCTTCCCCACCTTGCTATTTGTTCAGTTGCTTTTGGTTAGAGTGTGTTATCATAGCAATAGAAAGGACAACAAGATTGCTATGAATCCGAGCCTATAATCTAAAAGCCTGAGGCAGGAGGATTGCTGCAAGATTGGAACATTTGCTAGAACACATATCTCATGGAAACACTGAGCTTTATTGTTCGAACTCAGAATTTAAAGCTAGATTTCTAACATCAGAGAATCCTAGTTCCCCTGGGGCAGGAAAATGGGGAGCCAGAGATATACGTGGCTGGTTTAGAGTTATGTTGCTGAATTCTCCAAAGCCAGGACAGTAATAGCTGTGAATAGCGAGGTTTCAATTTTTTGTTTTGGTTTTTTTTTTTGTTTGTTTTGCCTACAAAAATATAAAACACTTGCAAATTAAAACACACAAAGAATTAGTGGGACTCTCCATCTGTTTTTTTAATAACCATTATTTTTCAGATTATAAAATAATGCATGTTCTTTACAGAAACTATAAATAATGTGGGAAATTAAGCACAGTATAAGCTCTGCTGTAGCTCTGCCATTAGCCCCACCCACCACGAAGGGAGGGGAATCTGCAGTCTCCCTGGCAGAGAATCTTGATAATCCAGTCTCCGCTTTGTAATCCTGATGTGGTAATCCAAGCCAAGTGCTGGGTTGTGCAGGCTGGCTCTCACTCCCCATTGCTGTCACTCAGCTTGGGCTTTGTGTAAGGGAGTGGCTGTAAACAGCTCCTGAATGAATGGGGATGGCCACAAAACTGCATTTACAGCCGGGTGTGGTGGCCTGAGCCTTTAGTCCTAGCGCTCCCTGTGGAGACAGGGTCAAGTTGATCTTTGTGAATTCTAGGCCAGATTGGTCTACATTTCATGTCCCAAGCCAGGGCAACAAAGGGAGGCCAGATCTCACACACATACTCCATTCTCTCTCTCTCTCTCTCTCTCTCTCTCTCTCTCTCTCTCTCTCTCTGTCTGTCTGTCTCTCTCTGTGCTATACCTGGCGTGTGTCTGGTACCTCAGGGGGAAGGGATGCCTCAGCATGGGCCTGCCAAAGCACCCCTCCCACCTCATCATACCTCACTCTACAAAACACTCACACTTAAATCCCTGTACACTACTCAGACCCACCACAGTGACAGGGGCTGCCTGTGATGACAGGAGAGAAATCTCCCATTCCATCCTATGGTGTAACAAACAAGGGACTTTCCTGCACAGGTACAGCTATTGCTTGTGCGCCCTCTTAGATAAGGGCAGAAACATGGCTGGCTGTGGCTTCAGTGCCGTCTTGGTTAAAGGCATTACTGCCTGCCATCTTTGTTATGGGCAACTCCCATTTCACAACCTTCTTACCTTAGAACAGCCTGACTTAAGGACTCCAAAGACAGACACCTTTAAATTAAGATAAGGTTTTCATATGATTTCTATCCCGCCTTGATAAATAATGATTTTAGTATTACTTTAAAGATGTACAACAGTAAAAAGGCTCAAGACCACTGCCTTAAAGGTATGTTTAGCTTTGTTTTTGCTACTGTCATTGTTGCTATTAAGTTATAATATGCTCTCTTTGTTTACCAGACACATCCAGAACAAATAATTAAAAACAAACACAGGTTGTTTAATTCAGGTATGTTTAATAGACAAGCTCTCAATCTTATCAGAAATCTGCTAAGAGAAATGCTAAATGTTTAAGCTTACTGTGATAGACAGAGACTCCCAAATCCTGACAGCAATTGCCCTGCCCCCAAGGTCTCCAAGAAGGTACGGGCGCAGGGACAAGACTGCCTAGATTGCACTGTGATAACCACTGAAAAATACTGTTCCGTTGCCTTGCCTACTGCCAGGGCTTGGCCTAAACTGTGGACAAACAGAGGCTACTCGGAGAATTAAACAAGAATTAAGACAAGGTGAGTCATTTTTCCCACGTTGCTATTCCACAGGAAAATCCTCATCTTCTGGGCCTGATGGCCAGACTGACTCTGCCCAGTTTGCCATAGAGACTACAGGGACCTGGGAACTGTTTAGGTAGTGAACTATAGACCAACCTCTGTCATTTTAATTAATACATGACATCTAGATTATAATTGGTTCTTCTCAGATTTCTAATTACATTGACAGCTAAGCTAGCTACAGCTTGACAGCTAGAAAACAGACCTCTATCTCCTTACCCCAAGGTAATCCACCAGCATATTAGCTCATTAGTCAATTTGTTAACTAGTTAAGACTATCAGATCTCTTATCAAAATGAAAGAAGGTTTGCCTTGCTCAGAAGCTTCATGATAAAGGATGCAGAATTTCAGATGTAAAACTTCACAGATGTGACCTTCTATCACTTCCTTGTCTAAACTCAGTCTCCAGTGACTAAATGCTTCGTGTTTCCTCCCTTTGCTATGCCACTGTCCTAACATTAACCAATAGGGTTCTTATAAATAACCCTAGCTCTAATAAAATGCTCCACTAAACAATCCAACTCTTACAGCCGCAAGTACAAATTTTAAGTTCTCTTTGATTGCCTTTTAACTGTAGACTTAACATTATCAGCTATCATACTTCAAAAGCTAAGTTTCCTTTGGTTGTCTATTAACTATAGACTTACAAGGTATTCCTCATGCTAAACTATATGATCAAGTACCACGATCCCAAGATTAAGGTTTAGTGGTTTCCTTTAATTGTCTTTTAAATGTAAACTTAAAAATGCCTCTTCTTATGCTAAGTTAGTTAGGAGGAGGGCTGGATGAGGGTGGCTCTAAATGACAGCCTAGGACATTTAGACATTATTTACTAGTTGGTCCCATGGGTGCTACTAAGGGGCTCTTAGCAGAACCATGACAGGATGTGAGCATTCATATCTTCCTGCTCAGTCGGGCAGACAAATCAGTGGCAGGGGCTTTGGGAAAAGTGTTGGGACAGGTGAATTTGCTTACTTTCCTGGTTGACAATCTACTTCTGCCTCCCACTGCCCAGAAGACCCAAGGTACTCCTATAGGCCTGGGTCTGTTCTGGCTCTTTAAATGTAAATGGCCTCAACTCCCCAGGAAAGAGACACAGAGTAGCTGATCTCAGTGGCCATCCTTCTTTCAATAGCTCAGGCTGTCTGGGCTGCTTCACCTCTAGGTATGCATGCTTGCTATCTGCCATACCTGGCATAGGAGATAGTCTTCTCTCATCTCTACTTGTGGGTAGACCTACTTTTCATTCAGCTCAGTGTAACAGATTGTCCTGGGGAGCTGTCCCAGAACCTCTGATTGGGTAGTCTTCCTGCTCCTCAATCCCAGGATATCCTGCAATTCTCCTGTCACACATATCGGAATCTATAGCTGTCATTGTTTGATCATTATCTATGGCCTTGGGAAAATAGAAACAGCACTAGCTTCCGTATCTCTTGGCCTAGATCCTAAGTATTTGGTTGTCATATAAACTTGCTGAATAATAGACATGGTGGTCAGTAATTAGATCCTAATTGGATCTCGTTTTTAGCTTATGATGTGTGCACATGTATATATGTAATGCACATGTGCCACAACATGTGGAGACCAAGGACAATTTGAGAGAGTCAGTTCTCTTCTTCCGTCAAGTGGATCCCAAGGATGAAATTCAGATTGTTTGGCTTGGTGGCAAGCCATCTTGTAGGGCAGGATCTTCTTTTTTAATCCAGTTAGCTACTCTATGTCTCTTTACTGGTGAGTTGAGGCCATTTGCGTTTAAAGTTACTATTGTCAGACGTGTATTAATTCGTTTAATTTTATGGTTATCTTTCTGGTTGCTTGGATTGTCGCTGTTTTTTTTTTCTTTCTTTCTTTTGTACTAGTGTGAGAGGTTTTCTGTTGCATTGTGTTGAATACGACGGACTCCTTAGTGGTTCTCATTTGTTCAGATAGTCATTAATGTCCTTGTATTTTCAAGTCTATAAGATCTTAAGCAATATCTTCCCTCAGGTCCAATATTAGTAATTGTCTCTCTGCCTTGTTCTTGTTTTTCTTCTTCAACTAATTCATCTTTCTGGATCTTTTTTTTTTTTTTTCCACTATAGCAAAGACCTGACCTTTTGTCTTATTGTTTCTATTACAGGTTCATTTTGCACTATTAATTTGTATTCCTTATTATTATTTACTTTGATGTCTTAGGATTTAACTTGCTTTTAAATTTTTTGGGGGGTTATGAGTTTCTGTAGGTTATGAGTTTCACATTCTTTAAGTTTTATATGCACAGTAAAGACTGTACATTTCTTTCTAAGTGTCTCAGAAGGTATGACTGATCAAGCCAGCTCAGCCAACAGGTTCTCCAGGGCAGGAGTGAAGATTAAAAAGAAAACAGACAATTAGACAACATTGTAGCATGTTCTGAGACTGAGGGGATTTATTTTTTCCCACTTCTTCTTGTACTTGCAAGCTGTTTTTTCAGAATACCATGATCCTGTAATACCCACAGGCAATAAAACAAGGCTGGTTGATAGACTATGATAACAGACATGCCAGTTTCAATACACTAACACAACTGGAAAGTGTACAATCAACATGACTTGCGTTAAATACTATAGAAGAAACAAAAGTAATTTTAACATGACCAATTAATAAAAGATTAGGAGCTTTAACACATGTACTAACACTTGTGCGGGGAGGAAGCTCCACTCCCAGGTGCTCTAACAAGCCCAGGGTTACAGTATCCCAGAATCACAGTATCACAGAGACAGCTTGACTCTGAGGAGTTCTGACACAACCAGGATCACAGGAAGGACAGGCACCTTCAGATTTAGCCAGGGCAGGTAGCACTAGAGATAACCAGATGGCAGGAGGCAAGCATAAGAATATAAGCAACAGAAAACAAGGTTATTTGGCATCATCAGAACCCAATTCTCCCACCATAACAAGTCCTGGACATACCATCACACTAGAAAAGCAAGATTCAGATATAAAATCACTTCTCATGATGCTTTAAGAAAGACATAAATAGCACCCTCAAAAAAATACAGGCGAACACAGGTAAACAGCTAGAAGCCCTTCAAGAGGAAACACAAAAATCCCTTAAAGAACTATAGGAAAACACAATAAAACAGGTGAAGGAAATGAGCAAAACCATCCAGAATCTAAAAATGAAAATGGAAACAATAAAGAAATCAGAAAGAGAGACAACCCTGGAGATACAAAACCTAGGAAAGAAATCAGGAGTCATAGATGTAAGCATCATCAACAGAATACAAGAGATAGAAGAGAGAATCTCAGGGGCAGAAGACACCATAGAAAACATTGACACAACAGTCAAAGAAAATGCAAAAAGCAAAAAGCTCCTAACCCAAAACATCCAGAAAATCCAGGATGCAATGAGAAGAGCAAATCTAAGAATAATAGGTATAGAAGAGAGTGAAGACTCCCAATGTAATGGGTCAGTAAATATCTTTAACAAAATTGTAGAAGAAAACTTCCCTAATCTAAAGAAAGAGATGCCCATGAACATACAAGAAGCCTACAGAACTCCAAATAGACTGAACTAGAAAAGAAATTTCTCCTGTCACATAATAATAAAAACACCAAATGCACTAAACAAAGAAAGAATTTTAAAAGCAGTAAGGGAAAAAAGGCAAGTAACATATAAAGACAGGGCTATCAGAACTACACCAGACTTCTCACCAGAAACTATGAAAGCTACAAGATCCTGGGCAGGTGTCATACAGACCCTACAAGAACACAAATGCCAGCCCAGGCTACTATACCCAGCAAAACTCTCAATTACTATAGATGGAGAAAACAAGATATTCCATGACAAAACAAAATTTACACAATATCTTTCCACAAATCCAGCCCTACAAAGGATAATAGATGGAAAACATCAACATACGGAGCAAAACTACACCCTAGAAGAAGCAAGGAAGTAATCTTTCAACAAATCCACACAAATCTAATTCTACCTCTTACAGCAAAAACAACAGGAAGTGGCAATTACCTTTTCTTAATATCTTAATATGAAAATTAATATTACTAACATATACTAATTGATTGAAATCCAAAAATATGAGGAATTAGAAATTTATTGATTGTCATCCAATGGTCTCTCTAATTTGGTAATTCGAGAAATAGGTCCAATATTGTACAATTTATATATACTTTCAGCTTGTTTGTGACAGTGTCTTGCTGTGTACAATATAAGGGTCTTGAAATCTTGCTTCTTCTATCTCAGCTTCTCTATTAGTAGTATTGTTTATTTCATGTTTTTACACTATACTATGGTTTTCAGAACAGCTTATATATTTCAAAAGTGTTTATATACCCAAGAGAGACATAGACAATTAACTTGGGAGGTGGCTTGTAGGAAAGAGAACAACAAAGAGTGAGACTGAATGCTTTGGTTCACATTTCTAGCTCTTGTATCAAGTTTGAAGAAGAGGACTTTACAAGTTACTCTTTCTCTGAGATGAATGCTTTTCCAAATGATCACAGCCAATGAACCAGATTCTTACCCACACCTAATGTCTGTGCCACCCTCCAAGCAGAACCATTGTTCATTGAAATAGTTGGTGAATGACTTTATGGATAGACCATCTTAATACACACACCATTTCTTAAATGAATGTAACCTGTTCTCTGTGGCCTGAGAATAAAGTCACTCACTCAAGTCAAATAGTTTTGACCATAGAAGGAAGTCTGTATCCAAAAATTGTGCCTACAATTCATTCCTTGGCGCACCAGAACTGTCAACTCTCAGCTTAGCTACAATGGAGGTAAAATGAGGGTCATTGAAGTACAGCCTTATTACAATGAAATTCAATATCTAAAAATTGTTCTTATTTTGGGCTTGTACCACAGTAAGAGCCAAGATTTTAAACTCTACTAAATACAAAACAAACAAACAAA
>JADRCD010226678.1:0-17686 GCA_019843815.1 Montemys delectorum
TCTTCTTAATCACCGCTAATTTCTTAGCGGTGATTAAGAAGAGACCAGCATCATTGAGGTGACATCTTCTGGGGAGTGTTTTCTGAGAGCACAAAGAGGTTGTGTTCCAGGGATAACCAAGGTTGTACCTTGTGCTGCAGCAGGACTTGGTAATGTGTAAGAGTCACCCAGGTGGTACTGGTTTTGACAGCATGAAGGGGTCATGGAGAGCAGCTTAGGCTCGGCACAGTGAGAGGCCATGGAAGGCCATTGGTGAAGATGCAGCCTCAGTTTGCAATTGATGGCCCAGGACTGAAGGTGTCATGCAAAGGGGTTGAGGCTTGGCACCATGAAGACAGTCTATGAGAGGCTACTGATAAAGCCTAGTTACAGCAGTGTTTTGGGAATGCCAGTACCATACAGTGACCACCAAGGACAGCAGCAGCAGTGGAGTACAGGCATCTGGAGCCCAGAAGACAAGATGTGTGCTACAAAGGGCAGAGCTGGAGAAGTGACCAAAGCCCTTAGAGGAGCCCAGAAGATCGTGAGTTGGATCTCAGATATTAGTTTTGCTTTTGATTATGATTGTACCCTGATATTTTTCCCTCTTAAAAAATGTATTTTAGTGGAGCCCACAGTTAAGAGACCTTGAATTTTAAAAGATATTGGACATTTTAAATTGATTGGAATTTTAAGATGTAAAGCCTGTGGGACTTTAGATTTTGGGGATGAATAAGAACATAAGGGTTGAGGCTTAATAGTGATGTGTTTGTGTGTCAAGTTGACAAGGGGTCAATTGTACTGGCTAGTTTTGTGTGTCAACTTGACACAGGCTGCAGTTATCACAGAGAAGGGAGCTTCAGTTGGGGAAGTGCCTCCATGAGATCCAGCTGAGGGGCATTTTCTCAATTAGTGATCAAGGGGGTAGGGCCCCTTGTGGATGGTGCCATCTCTGGGCTTGGAAGTCTTGAGTTCTATAAGAGAGCAGGCTGAGGAAGCCAGGAGAAGCAAGCCAGTAAGGGACATCCCTCCATGGCCTCTGCATTAGCTCCTGCTTCCTGACCTGCTTGAGTTCTAGTCCTGACTTCCTCTGGTAATCAACAGCCATGTGGAAGTAAGCTAAATAAACCCTTTCCTCCCCAACTTTCTTCTTGGTCATGATGTTTGTGAAGGAATAGAAACCCTGACTAAGACACCAAGATTGCAACATTCACTATACATGCAATTTTTCCTAATAGGATAAACAGGTAGTTTACAACTCCGAGTTCTTCATCATGACCTTAAAGGGAATTAAGTTTAATACTCAGTAGTTCTTCACTCCAAGAAATAAGATAAGATAGAGATTGCCAGCAATTAGAACTCATCTGCGCTAGTCATATCCTTGTCCTGTAAAGGCCTTGCTGCTTTTGAAAGACGTAGTTTTTCAGTATTGCTATCTGTAAAAGAGAAATCACAAGCACTTCCTCATGATGCTACAGGGGCAGGTCGAACTAAGACTATCTCCCAAAAAGAGAACACTAAAGAAGTAAATTCTGTAGATTCTCTTTCGTCTTTTTGCTTGCACAGGACACAGTGCTTTGGAGACTTTGAAGATAAATAACACTGAGCAGAAAATCCTCTTTTCTGTTGTTTGTTAATGGGATCAAGGATGATCATTCCAACTTCCATCTTCCAGGAAATCTATTGTTCTCACAGAAAAATTGGAGCTTATGACCAAGATAAGGTGAAGTCCAACTATGTAGACTTGGTAGGTTACATGGTATAAGTAGACCATGGTATAAGTAGACCCTCTTTCAGTATTGAAAGAGGGAAAGAGGGAGGCAAGGAGGGAGATTGTACTGGGGCAAATCTTAGTTCTCAGAACTGCTAACTCCCATATCTTGAAATATTCTGAGGAAAATAACTATTTTGCTGTTCACAGGAATATTAGAAATATAAGCCTAAGGCTTTCTTGATGGTACAATATAATAATTACAAACCCAGTAGATTTTATGAAGTTTTATTCTGCACTGTAGAGTAATGCATTAAAAATATTGTTTACATAGGAATTTGGGCATCTTCTAATGGATTTTACCCAGAATAAATATTTAAGTACTTAAATATTTATCTCCTTAAATTCTCAGATCTACTATTTTTATTATAGAGGTGCATTTTTGTTACTTTGAGGATACATGAATTTGAAGAATTTTGTCTATTTCTATTTTTAATTAATATTTTAAATATAAATATTTTTATCATTGCACGATATATCTTCCTGAAATTACAAGCAAGCTACAGAATTGTTGGAAAATGAGAAATGGCAGCTGATGAAGCAGTGGCACTTAAGCTATTGCCTTTGTGATAACCACTGACAGTTCGTTCTCTTTCCATCTTACAGGGCTCTAAAGTTACGTGAGAAAACAAACAAACACCAAAACAGAAATCTAGTGTATCATTCCAGATCACTCATGTAAATAGTATTTCAGTGTACATAGTGGATTGAATTTCATTCATTCGCTTGGAATAAAGGCACACACTCCAAATGGAGGAGTGAGGGAAGAAATATTTTATGTATTTCTACATTTACTCTTCACTGGCATCACTTGGAATGAATGGTTTGACCCTGGGCTTTTGGGCCTCAGCTTCTCAGGGACACAAGGTACACAATGGCAGTGTGTTCTCAATATAAAAAGAAGTAGTGGGATTCTGACTATCAGGAGACACGGCTGCAGGATTTTTAAACCCCGTCTTAGAAAAGCGATTGTTTGCTGCCCAACAGGGCCATTGTAGCAGCAACTGCAATCAATGATGGAGCACCATCAATGTCCATGCGTACTCACAGAAACCAATAGCCAGAAAAAGCAGCTTTGAGAAACTTGGACAAATCCAATCTCTCTGACTTGCTGCAAACCATCTGACTCAGATACACTAGGACTTGGGACTTAAATTCATGTTTTAACAAGCCTTTCAGCCATGATGTTGAATGCTAAATCTTGAAAACACTGTAACAAGCTTTCCAAGTACAATGAATTTAACTCTCACTGTGGTCTTCTTTAAAAATTTGTTTGTTTGTTTTTTGTTTTTTTAGATCATGTAGTTTGTACAATATTTGAGCCTCTTAAAGGACCCATCTGAATAAAGGCTTATGAACACATTACTATAATCCAAAGAATATCTTCACTCATAGAATTAAGCAAAGCCCATTGACAATCACACACTTGCCTTTACACACACATACAGATATATATTTGTACATGAATCCATATGTAATTTAGATTCATGTGTGGGTACATGTGCACTACAGAGTAATAATAAACATTCTGTGATATTATCCATATATAAAGTGTATATTAAGTATCTGACGAGACCATGCCAACTCTCATGCATTACCAGTTATCATCTTTGGAACTTGTTTATATCTAACTTATTGACTATGGTGACCCTTTATGTAACTCAGCTGCAAAGCATATAGATATGGTTAAGGTGGTTACAAACTTAAGGAACAAAAAGTTCAAACTTGGAGGGACAAAGCAACAATGCACTAATACTGACAACTACTAAGACATACATCACAGTTTAAAAATGTTTAAGAGTATCAATATTTATTGACTATAGTAAAAACTTCCAAATACATGGTAAATTTCTTTGAAAGAGTATTGTCAATGGGAGAATTGACCCCCCCAAAAAACTATTAAATAAGTTTTGTGGAGAAATAAAGAAACCCTTTGTTATCCTGAGTTGTCCTAATGTAAGAGTTTATAAAATGAAACCCTTTCCCACAAGGCTCAGGGACCCATGAGAGAAGAAAGTACATTTGTAGGATGCAGTGGTGGTAGATGATTCCACGGGAAGAGTATGCTCTAAGATGCAACAGGATGGGTGTACATAGAAACCCAGCAACTGTGGCAGCATGCATCAAACCTGCACAGATTCAAACCAGATGGGTCCTAGGACTAAGATGGGGAAGGAGGCGTGAGGTCCCATCCCTAACTAAAGAAGTGTCTGTAGTTTATACCTGCTGGCAAAGCGAAAATCAATGTTCTCTCCTGGAATGCCACTGGATATACTGACCATGACTCAGGGCAGGCCACAGCTAGGAAGTTGGTCAAATTAAACAAACCCCATGTCTTTTAACACAAAACAAACTTCAAGTTTTCCTATGGGGTCATTGTTTCATTTTGTCTTGTTTGGTACATTGTTTTTCTTTTAGTTTTTTGTTTGTTTAAATTTTCATTTATGTTTGTCTTGGTTTTGAGAGGGAGGGAGGGAGGAAAGGAGGGAGAGAGGAGAGAGGGACAGAGAAACAGAGACAGAGAGACAGAGACAAGGAGACAGAGAGAGTGGGTAAAGAGGTGAAAAGTGTCTGGGAGAAGTTGGGTGGAAAAATGATCAAAATACATTATATAACATTTTTAAATAAAAATTTAATCGCTGCTTAAAAAGTCATAATTCTCAAATGTGGTCTCATGTTAACTCTAAAGACAAAGATTTGTGGTATCTATTGACCTGAGAACATGTCAAAGACAGAAATCCTCTCCAGGAAGTATCCTTCGGGGGCTTGGACTGGATAGAGAATCCACTGTGGTAGACCAAGAAAAGAGCATAACTTGCCCAATTCCTTCTAAGCATGCTCACAATATGCCTATTTAAAACTGAAGAAAAGTAAATGAAAATGATAATGTGGTGAGAGGACTACAGCTGCAACATGAGCATGCGCCTTCGGCTTCTCAGATTGCCCTCCAACCTGAACAACTTAAAGTAGAAGCCAATTTGTAGTAAGAATTTTTTGATTATAAAGTTAGCATATAGATGTTGGTTTCTTTTATTATGTATGATACAGGATGCAGTCATCCTTCCTGAACCAAGGTACCTGTGATACATCACCTGTTCTAGGTGACAAGTGTTCATTTTTGGCGTCTATAACTCCAGAACACATTTCTTCTGCCAGCATTCATTTTCTACAGATGAATTACTTAATAAGACTGCTTACATTTGTACTTTTCTACAATAATCACTGTCTGGGAATATTTTCCAATCACCATCAGTAGTGTGCTAGAAGATGTCTCTAATTAATTTCTTTACATGAGAGGCTTGGGGTTTTGTTTCAAGTGGCTTACAGAAGGATTTGTTTGTATCCTATTGGTTCTTGATAATAGGGTAATCTTGCTTATATATTATATTTCATGCAGTGCTTGCATTTAAGGGACATTTAATCCTGGGGTAATATATCAGATGTAAAACTGAATGAAAGAAAAATATTACTTATATTTACCTTTAAAGTAAAAACATCATTTGGTAATGAGTCTTTCAATCGCATTATTTCTCTGAGCAGAGTAATCTAATTAGTAAATTATTAAACACTATCTTCTTTGTGTGTGTCAACTTGTTCATCGACAAGGATTCACTATCAATAAGGTAGCAACTCTCCCTTCTTCCACAAGCATACTGACACTCTATTGAACAATGCCCTGACACTATTTGTTTCTCTTTGCTTATTTATTGTACTCATGTGGAAGGTCACACCCAAGGCCTTCCACATGCTGAGCAAGTTCCCTACATAAAGTTACTGAATACATTTTTAGTAACAGAACTGTCATATGCCATATAAATAAACTGAATAAAACAACAAAATATTAAAAATGAAGAAATTACGATTTACTAATGCACCAGAATTTTACCCTTCCAGCAATAATTATAATTAGTATTTACCAAAATCTATATCTAGAATTGTTTCTGTGTCTATTTCCTAATTGTAAAAAAAAATAAATAAACAATGCAAAAGTGTCAGAATAGAAATGGAGGAAATGAAAATTCAATTGTGTTAACTTTTAGGCAGCATTTTGTCAAAATTGAAACCATACGATTCGTTTCTTTAAATTAATTCTTTTGTAATAGTTGCTACTATTTTGAGCTTATTTTTTCACTCTATGAAAAAACATTTAAAAAAGTAAATTGCTAGTATTTTAACTACAAGTATCAAATGATAAGATGCATATAGGATACATCGACTCTTTGATAGCTTTTCAGAAGTCCCCATGTTTGATAATGAGAAAGCATAAGACCAGTGCAACTCAAGGGTCATCTGACAAAATGCGTTGCCTATATTCTATCCAGAGCGCCAGGATCATGAGAGAAAGGAGAATGGGAGGGCAATGAGAGAGTAGACAGGAGAGACATCTAAGACCATGCAATGGTAGCTCTCAGACTGGATTCTGAAACACATAACATGGAGGGTGGGAATTTGGCTAGTTTTTGTTGTTGTTGTTGTTACACTCAGTTAAAAGTGGTAACCTAACACCAATGTCTTGTTTTGCTATTTACTAATTTTATGTAAGATATTAATGTTAGATAAGATGACTGGAGGTAGAACAGGAACTCTGAACTCTGTTTACAAATCCTCTGGTTTAAAATAATGTCAAAGGAGTTTAAAGTGGATCACCATATCCTGACCCACACCATAGTGTAGAAGCCTCCAACTGTATTAGTGGCCAGGCTATCACCATGAACCTAAGGTAAAATTACCCTTCCTACCCCCCACACCTGCCCAGCATAACTCCATCTGCCCGTGCTCTCCTTTCCACTGTATCCCCTTGCCCCAAGGTCAAGAGATCAGGAGAGATGACTCTGCCCCTCATCTGGTGCAGCAGCAGTTAGAAGAGGTGACCCTGCACCTCACCTGGGTAGCACAGTACCCTAGTTGTCAGGATTGCCAGTGAGCCAGCTCAGAGGCTATGGAAGCTGGAGAACCCACAGGCTGATCAGCTCAGATAGCTCTCAGACTCAGTCAGATACAAGACTTTGAACTGGCCCACCCCAACATCTACCCCACTGATGAACTGCTGGATTGCATGAAGGGGCTGATCCTACAGATCCAAAACTACAGGATCTCCATGACGACAGGGGAGTCTTGACGAGATTCTGGTATTGATGGAGTAGCAGAAGACGGGGGACTTGTACCAGTCCAACGGGTCATGCAAAGAAGTGTGGACAAAATGCATAGTGTGACACACTACTGCTTCCAAATGAGTTTTTTTTCTCTCTCTCTGATGCCAGAAGGTTGCCTTGGTAGATGGCAGGTACAAGGAAAGGGAGGCTGAGAGGATCGGTGTACATGATATGAAGTTCACAAAGAACCAATAAAATGTCTTCTTAAAAAGTTAAAAATGGATTAAAATAAACAACAAAAGAAAGAAAACGCCTCACTTTCTCACCATGCCTGCCAATGCCCAGCTTTGAAGTCCACGGAAATTAGGATTTAAACTCCTCTTCTTTAGCAGATTCCAATTGGTACACACTCCTCAAGTTTTAAAATATATTCCCACATAGCACACTCTGTTCTAATATCAACCGACTTTGACCTTACCAGTCCTTTGCCCACAGATTCACTTTCTTGTCTTTGTCTTTAGTCTGCTTTTCTGGCTGGGTAGCAGGCTTGCCAGGTGTCTTACTGATGTTAGTTATTCCAAGTGATACTTACAGTCCTTTGCCCTTGAGCTCTCATACATTTATGAACTGTGTGATGCCACGAACATCTTGCTTCCTTTCGCTCAGATGTTAACACGGCAAGATGTTATCTTGCATGGAATGTTCTAGCTCTTTGTCCCTGCACCTCTATCCTCATTTGTCTTGGTAGATGCTCTCTTGTTTTGGTATTACTGCTATATTTATGGGTTTCCTCCAGTGCATGCATATGTGTTTTCTGAACTTTTTAATAGGCATGGTTACAGAGCTCGTTCAGATGTGGTGCACAAGGACTATAGCTTTATTTAACCTTGTAGATTTAGCTTTATCATTTTCTGGCATTTATGGATGCTGCGGAATATGTGAAAATAGCCTGGTTTTGTTTTCTATCTCTGTGGAAATAATTTCTCACCTCTTTTGTGGGTTTATCACCAGAATCCATAATTAACAAGGTTTCATCATGATAGTGCTTTATTCTAAAACTTGATTTTGGTTTGTTTATTGACTTTTCCCTTAAATAAACTTTTAATGCATTTGAATATGTTTTTTGTTGTTGTTGTTTTATGACCATAACAGTAGATTTATATTGGAGCATTTGTCTTTCCCTTTGGGTCTCTTCTCCCCAACGCTTACAACAATTTTATTTTCTCTGTAGCTGCAATGATAATTGCAAGCTTCCTTGAAAAAGAATTCATTTTATATCTTCTCTCCTTTTCAAATCTATATTTTATTTTAAGTTCTTTTGCTTTGATATGCTGGGAGTACATTCTCCTCAGCCTCTTAGTTACTTAGGACCTTTCCTTTCTACTAGCGTTTAGTAGCCAAAGATCTTGTATTCTTCATGTCAATTCCATTTACATGGAGAGGGGTTGGGGCGTTTTGTGGTGGGTAGAGCTGTGTGGGTTTGGGTTCTTTGTGCGTGTGGACAAGGAGAGACTATGTGAATATCTGTAGTGTGTATGGGTTTTTGTGACTGTGCAATGGTGTTTGGGAATATGTGTGGGTGGGTGGGGATTTGGAAATGTATGGATATAGGTGCCTTTAGTGTGTATGGGTATGTGTGTTCACAAAATATATGTGTAGATTGGGAGGTATATGCAAGGTCTGGGTGTATGGTATATATGTGTGCGGGTGTATGTTGGTATGAAGTGGATCTGGGTATGAATGTTTTGTGTGCACATGTGATGTGTTTAGTGTATTGGTGTATATAGTATCAGGGGACATTGGTGTGGTAGAGTGTGTTTAGGTGGGGAGTTAGTGTGTGCCTTGGAGTATGGAGGGGGTGTATATAGTGTGTGATGTGTACTTAGTATGTGGGTTTGTGCATATATGTGTGCATATGTGCTTAGGTGCCGAGTGTAGCTGGTGAGTAGGTGTGTAGATGTGTTTGGGTGTGTGTGTAGGTGTGATCAGGTGCAGAGTGTAGCTGGTGAGTAGGTGTGTAGATGTGTTTGGGTGTGTGTGCAAGTGTGATCAGGTGCAGAGTGTAGCTGGTGAGTAGGTGTGTAGATGTGTTTGGGTATGTGTGCAGGTGTGATCAGGTGCAGAAGAGCTTAACTGGATGATGCGACTTTTTTTTTTTTTTGAGACAGTAGGTAAGATGGATACCCTGAGGAATAATCTTTCTTTGTTTTTAAAAGCCTTCCTTCCAAGTATACCTTCTCTAGAATATTGTTTTCTACTATGGCTAGGTTAATCACTTGGGACTTTTCACTGATACATGTGGGGCTCTGGGAAGTGAAGTCACGTCCACAAAGAAAGTGAACTGTGGTAGATGATGAATTTCTGCTGTAAAGTCTCCCTTGCCCCATGGTTGCCTGCTCTTTTTAATTTACACACCTCCAAATTGTTGATCATTGTTGAAGTGTTTCAATATTTTGAAACTTTACTTCCTGCAAACATGTGTAAGATTGAGGAATTTACTGGAGATAGAAATGTTTCACAAGCTTTTTTTTTTTTTTCATTTTTTCATGTGTTTGTTTAGGTATTTTTATTAAAGCTTATGTGAGAACACAGTTTTCAATAACTTCTGGTGAATTACTTTGTCATATGTTTCTACTTTAATTTATGTTTTACCAAAAAAAAGGGGACAAAATGCTATCTGATCCTCCTCAATCTGCATTTCTTCTAAGCAACATTCAAATGTTTTCTTTTTTCTAAATCTCATCAAGTATGGTGCCACCTTGATTCCATATCAATCAAAAGTATACATTAAGACCCATAAAGTATCTGTTGATTTTTAAGGAAACCTATTAATTTTCATATGGAGTAACTATAGCTGTTTGTTATTCAATATTCCAAACCTTTGAAGCATCAAGATAGAGTAAAAACCAAATGTCTCTTCAAAGAAATTGACAGAGTTTTATAGGGCTACAATTGGAAAGGTGATAGTTAATGAGAATTGAAGAGGAAATCAATAAAGAAAGATCCTTTTACCAAATACTCCTTGAATGGCTGAAATGTGTTAGGACCTCACAAGGAGAATGATATTGATGGACAGGTGAGAAGGTGGAGGAGACTGAATGAAGAAGGAAGATTAACCCACAGGAAACAACAGCATGTGCTGCTCAGTATCCAATCTGTCAGTTACTGTTGGTAGTAAGGAAGAGGATGTCATAAAATCAGAAAGTTCATCTGAGTCCTTTCCTGAAGGTTCTTGAATAGCATTCTCTGAAATATCTTTCTTTTCTCTAAAAAGTACATGGTGGGGTAATGACTGTTCTCGACCTAATCATGTTAACAGTAGTACAGAAGGACAAGAAAACCAATCAACACAGATAGTATGGACTTGAGACATATTATGTGCCATGATCCACACATCCAGAAAAACCTGAACAGTAAATAAACTATTACTCAAGAGTCAAATAGATTTTAGTACCATATACTACTAAGGAGGCATCATGGTTCTCAAACCACACCCAATCCTGTCTTCAGAGATATATTAGGAAATGGATGCTTGGATGTGAAAGTTATGGATAAATACCTTAATTGTGAAATGTTAGTAAAAATGTCCTTATGTTTTTAGTAAAAAAATGAAGCAAATTTAAAATCAATCCCTGAGGAAAGGTTGAGAGTTAAGCCCACAAATATTGAGATGAATTTTTTTGAGAATATTTGAGGAAAAAAGAGGAGAACCAGAGAAGGCTCTGGTGGATCAGATAAACACTAAGATCAGTTTTCTGGGCTTCTATGAAATTGGAGAATCTTCTATGAGCAAAATACCTGAAAGATGCGAATACTGTTGAGCTTGTCAATGTTGGACAGAGCTGACAACATGCAGTACATGCCACCTCCTTGCAAAAATTACAAGACACATTCTAAAATTGCAAATTTAAAAAGGTATATTTTGTTTATCTTAATTATGAACAAATAAATAATTTATGAATTAGAAAAAATATAAAAATGAATGAATATACAAAGAATTTGTGTAAGTGGATCTGTGAAAATCTGTTTTAGCTTGTTATTGAGTTCTGTGCTGCCAGAACAAGAGCCCTAAACAGTATGATTCAGGACTGATTCCTAAGACTGAGGCACCATGACACAGGCAGGGAAGCCAATTACTATAACACAGATCGGATCAGCAAGAGGAAGGGCCACTCAGCTTGGGAAGGAGGAGGCTGGTACGGGGAAGTAAACATTTTAATCAAATCCAATAGACTGTTATTGATTTCTCCTTGCCAGACTTACCTTGTAGAATACTTATAATGCTTTTGACATTGAGATATTTGGCCAAAGCTATTGGATTAGTCAAGGCAAAGAGCTCAGCTACTGGTGTAATCTCTTGTATTTCATTTAAATGTGATTTATTCCTTTCTCCAAAGCAGGCTCTTATTGATAAAATAAATGAAATAGAAAAATCCCAAAGGGAATTTGATGTCCACTTACACAAAATAGGTTTGCTAAGCGTGATGCTATGAGATTGTAGGCTTGATTTTCTCCTCTTTTTATTCCCTCATTATTGTTGTAAAAATCAAAACTAGTCATATTTTCTATTCTTTCATGTGCTGTGCAGTTAGTTATCCTTGGTGCTGCAAATCATTAAAACCTATCATCCTACATTACAACTGCAGGGTTTTTTTTACTGAAAAATTTAATGTTATTCACTACCATTAAGGCTGCACCTGCTCGTAGATGAAATTTTTTACACTATGTCAGATTGTCACAGCTTTTGCTAGGAAGCCCACCAGGAAGATTTTCATCTTCTTACTAGCTTCATAAAAGTTAGGTCAATTGTCAACAATGTCTTTGCCAGCTCTGAAGCTGTCATGTTTAATATCCTGAGCAAGATTTTTGGATCAAGCTAAAAATTTCACAACTTCCCAAATGGTGCAAAATGATGTCCTGTTTAATATTTAACAGAACTACAGTAAGTCTTATTGATATTTATGCCAATCAAAGACAGCAAACACATGAAGAAAAAAATAGCTTATAGCAAAACTAAACTTAGCTAAAATACTTTCTAATGAATATACATCAGACTATTTTCATTGGGTGTCAAAAATTATGGACAGAGAATAAGTTAAAGTGATAGGTTTTGTGTCTAACACATTTGTCTCTCCCCTCCCCCGAAAGGAGTGCTCACATACAGTTACTCATATTGACTCACATTAGAGTAACAGTGTGATGCATTGGTATCTTGATAAGAATAAAAAGAACAGAATGAGAAGCTTAGGTGCAAATCTGATGCATGATTTCATTGTTCACAAAAAAGTGCAAAATTTGGCAAAAGTTGTTACAATTCCTCAAAAGTTGTTACAATGCCTTAGCCTGGCCTCTGCAGTTATTATTCAAACATGAGAAATCAGGACTCTTGTTCTGATGGTTTTACATGGAATGCCCAGAATGGTACAAATTAAAAGTTTCAAGAATAAAGCTCACAGAAGGAAGCTTTGGGGCCACCTCTTTAATTCACTGCAGAAACACCTCTGGAATCTCTCATTACATTCACCAAACACAAGCATGTCAGGTTGACAAGTACAACAGGCATCTTCTTCATTCCATAATGGGTTTCACACCGTCATGGTGTTGGCCTTGTTATTAGCCTTCATTCACATAGCACTCTTGTCTGTTTCTTTTCACAGTCATTCTACACTGCAACACTCCCTGCTCCCTGGATCTTCCTTCATGGACTCTAATTTCAACCTAGTTCTTCCGTTCACTTTGAACATTACACTTCTTTGAGAAGTTTGTCCTTTCAACGCTCCCCTCCCCCCTGAAAGGAGTGCTCGCATGTAGTTACTCATATTGACTCACTTTATAGTAACAGTGTGATGTGTTGGTATCTTCATAAGAATAAAAAGAACGGAATAACAAGCTTAGGTGCAAAGCTGATGCATGATTTCATTGATCACAAAAAGTGCAAAATTTGGCAAAAGTTGTTACAATTCCTCAATTTCATCTCTATCTGAGCCCTTGATTCCAGCTTTGTGGTCCTCAGAGTCTTTATCTCTGAAATATGTTAATTCCGAGCACACTGCTGATTGCTCTCTTGCATAACAACTGGCCTCACCAGTGTCTGAACCTAAGCTTTCCTATGAAAACACACCCAGCTTAGAGTAGGAAAGCCATAGGAGGAAGACATATGGAAGACATTGAAGTACCTCTAGTAACTAGAGTCTAGCTGATACTAAAAGACACTGAACCACCCACATTACATGGCCTCAAACCAGTAACAGGATGAAGGCCCAGATGATGCTGTGAGTTCCTTAGAGATAAGCCCCATCTTCACATAGAGAAGATAAGCTGCCTGCATACCTTGTCTATAACTTAAGAGTTTGGAGGCTGCGGTGTGCTGCACCCTGTCACTGCACTATATCCTTTTTATATGTGAGGTTAAATTTGACTCTGTGATTGGGCTTATATATACTAAATGCTTCCCTATAATATTCCACAGGCATTGAAAACTAAATACATCCAAAATCAAATTGTGAAATTTCTACTGATACCTTCTTTTGCACATAGTCCTTATCCTAGAACTTTAGCCTTTGATTTGAAAACAAGGAATCATAGGGATTTCTCATTCTTCCCCACGTCCAGTTTGAGAGCTTTTCATAGTCAACCAGTCTTTAATACTTCTTTGTAATTCTTTGTTTGTTTGTTTGTTTGTTTGTTTGTTTTTCTAGACAGGGTTTCTCTGTATAGCACTGGTTGTCCTGGAACTCACTCTGTAGACCAGGCTGGCCTTGAACTCAGAAATCTGCCTGTCTCTGCCTCCCAAGTGCTGGGATTAAAGGCATACCCTTCCACTGTCTGGCCTTTTGTTTGTTTGTTTGTTTGTTTTCCTCTATTACACCAGAGTGTACTAGCAGGAACATTACATTGTAGTAGGTTAATCCAGCCATTGAGTATACTCTGTTAACTTACCTCCTCCTCAACAAGAATTGGAAGATGGAGAGCATGCCATCCAAATAGTTTGCTTTGGGTAAATTCCGCTGAAGAATTGAGGTAGAAACGTCAATAAGCTTTCCTCAGTCTTCACCTGGATTATACTAATACATCTTTAGTAGGCTTTGCAACCTCTCCTTCTTTTAATTAGTCCCCTACAAGAGTTATAATTTCCCTAAACTTGGCTATTGCTGTTTACCTGTGGGTCAGCCATTGCTAAGAAAAATTTTAGTTCTCCAATGACAAATGTGACAATAAAAACAAAATATGGCATACTGAATAGATTACTGAGACTTTCCATTACTTTCCTCAAATGTTAACAATAATTCCAACTAGGAGTGCGTGCTGTCTTAAAACTACTTTAAGTATGGTTACTGAGCAGTCTACATAGTGCTATGTGGAGAATTTGACAGAGTCTTTTAAGAGAGTTCAAAAGAAAAGGATAGCAGTGTCATAGGTCAGCTTGCTAATGCAGATATGGATCAGATTTTGTAGTGAATTGAGTGGGAAATCTCCCCCGTAGCCTGTTGTATTCAGTCACTTGGTCCCCAGTGGCTGGAACCCTTTGATGAGGTTATGGGACTTTTAGAAGCTATAGATTTGCTGGAGGAAGAGTGTCACTATGTGCAGAGTTTGAAGATTTATAGCCTTGCCCCCTATCCTATTCTTATTCTCTCTGCTTCCTATATCAGTGTGTCTTTCAGTTGCCTGTTGCTTCCACCATGCTTTCTCTGTCAATACTAACATCTGTTCTTCTGCCCGGTTGGTGGTGGCGCACGCCTTTAATCACAGCACTTGGTCTACAGAGTGAGTACCAGGACAGCCAGGGCTACACAGAGAAACCCTGTCTTGAAAAACAGAAAAAAAATATGTTTTTCTGAAAGTCAAAATCAATTCCTCTTAAGTTTCTCTCAACAACAACAAGTAGTCCTAAAGCATATCCACAATAAAATATACTGGAGGTAGATGGTGGGAATTCCTAATCTAAGGGTGAGGTCTCTCTAGGTGTGATCTCTTCTGAATTTGAACATCTTCAGATATACTGAAATGCTTTTCTAGCATGGGAATTGGGAGCTTTAATAACATTTTAGGCCACAATGAAATTTTCTACAAATAACAGTAACTTGCCAAGATTTCCTTTTAATTTAATCAGGCCATCAATCAGCAAGGTTAGGTCATACAAGTTAATGTTTATTTACTGTTTAGGTACAGTTGAATGACTTTTCCTTTAACTGGAGGAAAAATGTTAGTTCCTCATGACCCTAAACAGTTCCTGGTGGCAATATTTTGACAACATCTATTTGATCTGAGAAACTTCATGCCTATAGAAATAGTGTTTGGGCAAAACCTGCTTACAAAATAAATAAATAAATAAATAAATAAATAAATAAATAAATCTCCGGAGCAAAAGTGACATTAAAGGTTAATTTTAATCATCTACTCAAAAATAAATACCAGTTTCTGAGTAATGATGACGTAAGCCCAGATTTCTCACTTCTCCCATGCATCATTCACAAGAATGACCAGGAACAATGCAAAACCCAGAGCAACATTTCCTATGCCTGGGAACTAGGAAAGTCTGTCATCAAGCTGTGTCAAGATACAGCTTTGAAGAGAATCATAGGGCAAGTGGGCTGAAAATGCACAAAGCTTTAGAGTTTCTCCTCTAACTCAAGACCAACCGCATTAAGAAGAATCCAGAAAATGATACAAGAACTCACAGAATTCATGAGGCTATTTTTTTTTTCTTTTTAATGGAGAAAAGCATTGTAGTCAACTATTTTTATGAAAGAAGTGACACGTGATTCTTCAGGGTTGATGCCCTCTGGAGTTGGATGAACAGACTCAGAGTCACCAAGCCTCAGACAGAAGTAAGCCTTCCTCTTGGATAAAAAAGTAGCAAAAGTAGAAAGTTTGTGAAACACAATACTTCTCTCCGAAATGTGTGGAAATCAATAAAGGCAAAGCCAAACACTGAGATGATTTCCAAATGAGTAATTATTTCTTTTCCCCAGGACAAAAAACCTCCCGAATGATACTAGAAGTCAAAAGAAGTGAAGACTCTTAAAAATTCAGAGAAAATACTTCTCTCTGAAATGTATTCATTAGCCAAGAAGAGGAGAAAAAAATTACAAAGCTGTCATGGCCTAATTTCAAAGGCCCAGGATCACTGAGCATCAAACAAACCAGTACCTACAAAATTAGAGAAATTAGTATTAAGTTGGAAATGTCCTGAGATGAGCAGAGCATAATTCAGTACACTGGATTATCATGAGATGTATAATCCTGAGATGAGCAGAGTGAGCAGTGGGACGCTTGTAAAGCAAACATTAAAGTGTCAAACTGAGCTTAGGATAGGCAATGAAAACTACGAGTCCATTTACACCTCCTCCTCCTCCTCCTCCTCCTCCTCCTCCTCCTCCTCCTCCTCCTCTTCCATCCCCTCCTCTTTCTCCTCCTTCTCCTCCTCCTTCTCCTCTCCTCTTTCTTATCCTCCTCCTTCTCCTTCTTCTTTTCTTTCCTAAATTTAAGGTACTGAAGATTAATCTCAAGACTTTGTATATTTTAGAGTAAAGCCAGACTACTGAGCTATATCCTCAAACTTAGTACTTTCGATATACATTTCTACACACATTTTGAGCTGACTGTATCAGTTCCACCTGGTCAAATATTTCCCACTAAATGGATAAGTATATTTTCAGTTCACCTCTCCACACACATTCTATGAGCTAGGTCATGCACTGGTTCTCAGGCTGACCACATGAGAATTGTGCAGCAGATTACTGAACAAGCACATGCAGCTAAGATGAAGAGTGAGGGAGTTCAGGATGTCTGCTACAATGTGTTTGCAATCTGACTCACCTTTATATTTCTTACAGAAACATCAATGTGAGAGGAAAATATTCAATTAAAAGCTGTTGAGTATGACTTTATACTCTAAATATGTATGTGGGGTTTATTCTGTCACATTGAAACTAAATCTTAATGTCTAGTTGAAACAAATAACCATATCAAATGGCACTATGTCATAGTTTGAAAGAAAATGGTCCCTGTATGAGCATATTTTCAGTCCCTAGTTCATGGAACTGTTTGGCAAGGATTGGGAGTTGTGGCCTTGTTGGAGGAGGTGTGTCACTGGAGGCAGGCTTTGAGGTCTCAAAAGCCTATACCAGGTCCAGTGCCTCTTATTCTGCTTCCTATCTGCCAATAAAGATATAAGCTCTCAACTGCTGTTCCAGCATTAAGCTTGCTGCCTTGTTCCCCACCATAATGAAAATGGACTCTAACCCTCAAGAAACTGTGAGCCCTAAATTAAAACATGTACATATAGGAAGGTAATTTAAGATAAAGTCACAAAGTAATGGGGAGACAGAGTCCCAATTGACTATCTCTTGTAACAAAATGATGCTTCCAGTACCAGAATTGGATTACATCTAATTGAGTTGTTGGTCGAAGGGTGTTCCATGGGAATCCCCAACAATCCAGGCAGTTGCCATGGCAATAGGTTGCTCTCCAAAAATTCACCGCAAGGCCTCATTGACAAGACAACAACTGCACAACTCATAGGACAGGAGAAGTTAAGCTGTTGCCTACATACAGCCTTCACCTCTAACATCTAGCATCTTTCAAACAAGAAAGTACTTTGTATGATTGCGAAAGAGAAATGTAAAAACCAACCCAAACACAAAACTTCTCATGGACAATGATGTTGTGCCTGCAAGATATTCTAGTGCAATGGTAGCCCAACACTTGTGGAGTAACCAACCAACGTATGATTTTACTTAATGCCCTCCTAATGAGATGGAAGTTATACCAGACAGTTCATAGGTAACCAAGAGACCAGATAGCCTAAGTACTTAGTGTAAAATAAAGTACTACTATT
>JADRCD010226680.1:0-18767 GCA_019843815.1 Montemys delectorum
TGTTTCTATTTCATTAGCAGATATGGGACTGTTTAGATCGTTCATCTGATCTTGATTTAACTTTGGTACCTGATATCTGTCTAGAAAATTGTCCATTTCATCCAGGTTGTCCAGTTTTGTTGAGTATAGGCTTTTGTAGTAGGATCTCATGATTTTTTGAATTTCCTTAGTGTCTGTTGTTGTGTCTCCCTTTTCATTTCTAATCTTGTTAATTAGGATACTTTCTCTGTGCCTTCTAGTTAGTCTGGCTAAAAGTTTATCTATTTTGTTGATTTTCTCAAAGAACCAGCTCTTGGTTTGGTTGATTCTTTATATAGTTTTTTTTTTTTTTTTTGGTTGATTTCAGCCCTGAGTTTGATTATTTCCTGCCTTCTACCCCTCTTGGGTGAATTTGCTTCTTTTTGTTCTAAAGCTTTCACATATGCTGTCAAATTGCTGGTGTATGCTCTCTCCAGTTTCTTTTTTGAGGCACTTAAAGCTATGAGTTTTCCTCTTAGGTCTGCTTTCATTGTGTCCCATAAGTTTGGGTATGTTGTGGCTTCATTTTCATTAAACTCTAGAAAGTCTTTAATTTCTTTCTTTATTTCTTCCTTGACAAAGTTATCATTGAGTAGAGTGTTGTTGAGATTCCACATATATATGGGCTTTCTATTGTTTATGTTGTTATTGAGGAGCAGCCTTAGTCCATGGTGATCTGATAGGATGCAAGGAATTATTTCAATCTTCTTGTTACTGTTGAGGCCTGATTTGTGACCAATTATATGGTCAGTTTTGGAGAAGGTACCATGAAGTGCTGAGAAGAAGGTATACCCTTTTGTTTTAGGATAAAAAGTTCTCTAGATATCTGTTAAATCCATCTGTTTCATAACTTCTGTTAGTCTCACTGTGTCTTTATGTTGTTTCTGTTTCCATGATCTGTCCATTGCAGAGAGTAGGGTATTGAAATCTCCCACTATTATTGTGTGTGGTGCAATGTGTGCTTTGAGCTTTAGTAAAGTTTCTTTTATGAATGTATATGCCCTTGCATTTGGTGCATAGAGGTTCAGAATTGAGACTTCATCTTGGTAGATCATACCTTTGATGTGTATGAAGTGTCCCTCCTTATCTTTTTTGATCACTTTAGGGTGAAAGTCGATTTTATTCGATATTAGAATGGCTACTCCAGCTTTTTTCTTGGGTCCATTAGCTTGGAAATTTGTTTTCCAGCCTTTTATTCTGAGGTAGTGTCTGACTTTGTCACTAAAGTGGGTTTCCTGTATGCAACAAAATGTTGGGTCCTGTTTATGTACCCAATCTGATAGTCTATCTCTTTTTATTGTGGAATTGAGTCCATTGATATTAATAGATATTAAGGAGAAGTAATTGTTGCTTCCTCTTATTTTTGTTGTTAGAGTTGGAATTCTGTTCACGTGGCTATCTTAGTTTTGTTGGAAGATTACTTTCTTGCTTTTTCTAGGATGTAGTTTCCCTTCTTGTGTTGGAGGTTTCCATTTATTATCCTTTTAAGGGCTGGATTTGTGGAAAGATACTGTGTAAATTTGGTTTTGTCATAGAATATCTTGGTTTCTCCATTTATGGTAATTGAGAGTTTTGCTGGGTATAGTAGTCTGAGCTGGCATTTGTATTCTCTTAGGGTCTATATGACATCAGTCCAGGATATTCTGGCTTTCATCACCTCTGGTGAGAAGTGTGGAATAATTCTGATGGGTCTGCCTTTGTATGTTACTTGACCTTTTTCCCTCACTGCTTTTAATATTCTTTCTTTGTTTTGTGCATTTGGTGTTTTGACTATTATGTGGCGGGAGGAATTTCTTTTCTGGTCCAATCTATTCTTGTATGTTCATGGTCATCTCTTTTTTTTAGGTTGGGGAAGTTTTCTTCTATAATTTTGTTGAAGATATTTACTGGCCCTTAAAGTTGGAGGTCTTCACTCTCTTCTATACCTATTATTCTTAGGTTTGGTCTTCTCATTGTGTCCTGGATTTCCCGGGTGTTTTGGGTTAGGAACTTTTTGCATTTTGCATTCTCTTTGACTGTTGTGTCAATGTTTTCTATGGTATCCTCTGCACCTGAGATTCTCTCTTCTATCTTTTGTATTCTGTTGGTGATGCTTGCATCTATGGTTCCTGACTTCTTTCCTAGGATTTCTATCTCCAGAGTTGTCTCTCTTTTTGTTTTCTTAACTGTTTCTACTTCCATTTTTAAGTCATCAATGGTTTTGTTCAATTCCTTCACCCGTTTGATTGTGAGTTCCTGCAATTCTTTAAGGGATTTTTTGTGTTTCCTCTTTAAGGGCTTGTACCTGTTTACATGTGTTCTCCTGTATTTCTTTAAGGGAGTTATTCATGTCCTTCTTAAATTCCTCTATCACCATCATGAGATATGATTTTAGATCCAAATCTTGCTTTTCTGGTATTTTGGGGTGTCCAGGACTTGCTGTGGTGGGAGTACTAGGTTCTGATGATGCCAAGTAGTCATGGTTTCTGTTGGTAGGATTCTTGCGTTTGCCTTTTGCCATCTGTTGAACTCTGGTTTTAGATGTTCTGCTGTCTCTGGCTGGAGCTTATTCCTCCTGTGGGTCTATAAGCCTGTGTCAGCACTTCTGAGAAATCAGCTCTCCTCTGGTAAGACCTGTGTGCTATGGATCAGCAGTCCCTCCTGAGTCCTGGGGTCAGAGCACTCCCTGGACACAAGCCCTCCTCTTGTGGAGAAGGAGCAGAGAGAGCTGTGGATCCTCTGTCCTTCCTAGGTGTAGAAGAAGGTAGAATCAAAATTAGATTTCTTATTTTGTATTATGAAATATTTTTTTCATCAGAATAGCTTACTGTTTGGATAAATAATACTAATTCATACAAAATTGACACCTTTACAAGATTGAATTTAATAACCATGAACATTAACTATTTCACCATTTGCTTGTTCTCTTTTTAGCAGCTTCCTATTTTTTAAAAGAAGGATTCATGGTTGACAGTGTAATTTTTATGAGTTTTTGAATTTATTATTGAATGAGCTCTTGTTGCTATTATACTGTACGATCTATTGCTATTTCAATTGAATATACCAGTGTGATTAATATTAGTGTTTTTGTGGAACAAACTTGGCAAATTCACTCATAAATTCTAATTGCATCTTTGTATGTAATTTGCAGTTTTGTTTTTATATAAAAGCATGTCATCTTCAGATATGTACATAATAAGAATTTTATTGCTTTGAATACCTTTGTTTCTCTGACACAGAACTGCCTTTCTACAGATTTTTGCACTGCCTGAATTTCATAGACAAGTACTAAATTGAGTATAAGAAAGTTATTGTGTCTCTATTGCTAGCAGAAGTAAAGTTTTAAATAATTTTTTAGAAATTAAAATTTGCTCCAGATATTGTATATACATATTTTTTTGTTGCAAAGAATGTATGATTTATAAAATTTTCTCTGGCTTTTTCTTGAACAGATATTTGATTTTTATTAAACATTTTCCTTGAATTTATAAGATAAATCATATGATTTTTTTCAGCTAATGTTACTATGCTCATGTATTTATTTTATACTGACAAACAACCTTGACTTTGTGAGATCTCTCACAACATTGTTATGTATTGCTACATTTAGTTCGCTGAGATTTTGACTAGAAATATTATATTTGTGACCTGAAAGTGTCCAGGACATGGATTTTCTATCTTGTAATATTCACTTAAGGTTTTTAGAATAAGTAGTGCAATGATTTTATTAGGTATTCACCACACTCTCTCTTTTCCTATTCTGTGTTTGCAATGTGTTATCATAGAGCACATTCCCTAACTGGAGATACTTTTTAGGGAAAGCTTTACCAATATTTTAGGGAATGTTTACTCATTTGGTCAATTTACTTAAGATTGTTTTTCTAATATATGCTTAGCTTATCAACTTTTATCTTTGAACCTCTTCTGACTTCATTTTAAAAAGCCCTGTATAATAGTTGTTAAAAGTGTCATATTGGTTTTTAAACTTTTATATAAATCTTTAGATGTTCCATTAAGCACTGCTTTAGTTTAGCCCTGCAAAATTTGACTGACGTGTTATATACTACTTGGATCATTTCAAAAACACATTTTCAAAGATTTCATTCTGTTTGCTCATTGGTGATTTAGACATTTAATGATTGCTTTCAATGAATTGGGGATTTCCCCTTTCACATTTTTGTTGTTTAATTATAATTTGGTGAATTGGAAATTTCTCCATTTACATTTTTTGCTGTTTAATTCTAATTTAATTTCCTGTCAAAAAAGGTTATTTTCAGTTGTTTTGAATTATTTTTATTTTTTAAAAAAATTATTCAAATCTCTTCTGAGGGAAAATGTGATTTCTTCTGCAGTGTGTGATCTGCTGTTAACATCATTCACCTAATTCTTTGATATATAGCATACATATTTGGTACACCCATATACACATGCATACATTTTAGATACACATGTACAATATGTAGCTCCCTTACTAACAATTATTTAGTTTTTATAGATTCTGGCACAACTAGTCATTTCTCTCTTTTCCAGGCACTGCTTGGAGACTTTAAGGTGACAGAAGTTCTTGATTGGTACTCTCTTCCATCCAAGATTTTGACTCTAAGTCTGGAGTGTGTCCATGGATGCTCTTCAAACGTTGACCCTGAACTGCACTGTGTCCCTCATCTCTGAGGTTGTGGAAAACTCTTTTTTTTTTTTTTTTTTTTTGGTTTTGGTTTTTCGAGACAGGATTTCTCTGTGTAGCCCTGGCTGTCCTGGACTCTGTAGACCAGGCTGGCCTCAACCTCAGAAATACACCTGCCTCTGCTTCCCAAGTGCTGGGATTAAAGGCATGCACCACCACTGCCCGGCTGAAAACTCTTATTATCTTCTTATCCTTAGAGTCATGAGTTTACATCATTGAATTTCCTTCCTGTTCAGTAGCTTGGACCCATCGCAATCTGTTTCAGGAGCTGCCAATTTCAACTTTGTGTTGTTAACACTTTAATTTCTCTTTAACACGGCAGAAACCTTGCTATAGCTTTCTAGCATTTCAGCTACATATTTCTGCTAATTCTTTTAGCCTTGTGGTTTATGTCACTTGTTCTGTGCGAGGGACAGAGCATCTCTGGTACTAGATTCAGTGCATTCTGTTGTCAGAAAGCCTAGACTCTTCGGTCCTGTCTGCCTCATGGCACTGTTGTGTTGCCTTTCAACAGCCATGAGTTTTTAATCAGCTTCTCACCCTTCTCTTTGACCTAGTATCAGAAAGACAAGCCAGTCAGAAATGAAATTACTTCCACAAATTTTTCCTTTAAAAAAGAAAGTCATAATGTCCACATGCCATGCTTAGAATATGTAATATCTTTTCCATATTACAAACATCATTAAAATTGTTAACTTTTTTGAGTTAATACATTTTATTTTAAATCTCCATCATAATTAATGTCACTAATGAGTCCTTTTTTTGATCATAGGTCATGGTTTTAAAATAACATTTTCTACTTTGACAGCTTAAATAATATATTAGGATTTTTATTTTGAAAAGAAAGATGTGGGGAATTTGTATCATTTCTTATATTCAAGTTTATTCAATCGAATAAAAGCAGTCAAGTCATGGGAAATGAGAATTTCCTCTTTTGTTTCCCTTTCATTTATTTTTCTCCCTTGAATAAAAAAAAAAGCTTTTTCTCTGTTTCTTCTTGTCATTTTTTCCCTGTGTAATGAATTTCGCCATTGAAGCCCACTGCATTCACACCATTTTACAGGATTCGAGAATATCCTTTTTGTGCCCTAAAAATAACTATTTCTCACAGTTTTCCAGATCTGGCATGTTTTAATGAAATTGCTTGCACAGAAGTTAGCACAGTACCTTGCTTCATGGCTTCCTGACGAAGCTTTTCTGCTCTATTTACTAGGTCGTATCCTGTGATTAACAGTTTTCTCTTCACTCTATTTATTTTCTACCTTTTCTGAAAATTATTTCAATACTTGCTGAATTGTCTTTTAATAGTAACTAATTTGTGACCTTTGAAGTAGAAACAACCTTAATTTTTTTGTATGGGTGTGTAAGTACATGTGTTTGTATGTGTGTGTGTGTGTGTGTGTGTGTGTGTGTGTGTGTGTGTGTATTTTCATGTGTGTGGGTGAACATATGTATACATATGGAAGGCAGAGGTCGACATGGATATCATCTCTATCATTCTTCATCTTACATTTTGAGACTGTATCTCTTGGTGAGCCTGGAAAATGAAGCATCAGCTAGACAAGCTAGGCAAGGGTCCACTTGGTTCCACATTACATCAGAGCTAGACTAATAAGAGTGTGTCACATACTTGGCTTTGGGGATATGATCAGAATTTAATGCAGATCCTCATGTTCTTAATTTTATCATGGGACTGGAGAGGCTCAGACATGAAGATCCCTGGAATTCACAACCAGCAAGGCTGAAATAACAGGCTTCAGAATCAGTGAGGAGAGCCTGTGAAAGATATAAGGTAGAGAGTGACGGGGAAGGACTCTGTGTCACTATATGGCACCCATAGGCATATCCATGGATTTGTAGACTTTCACTCACATGTTTGCCTATGTGAACTTGCATGGATGTATACAAACACACATACACATGCATATATGCACACATACTATACTATATATGAATATATATACAGCAACTCTATTCATATAACATTTAGTATTTCTTTATTTCCCTTCCATGCCATGTCCCCTTGAATCTTCTTCCTGATTATGTTATTTACACTGTACACAACTAATACTGGGCTATAGACTCACTCTTTCTAAAAAAGTGGATTCCCCTTGGAATCAGCATTCTGCCTTGTTCACTTTTATTAATCCTGGAAGCAGTGAATAGCCATGTATTAATTAATTAAAATGAAGAGCTCAGTAGAATGTCTATAAAATTAAACATGAAACACAGGCTGAACTGCATTGGTAAACAGGGTAAGTACAGTGTTTAATTTCCAGCAGGTCATTTAGCTGCTGGGTCCTTCCTGAAGCTGCGCTCACCTTGGCAAGACATAAAAAATGTACTTTTTTTTTTTCAATTTTAACTGAGTTATCCTCATTACACTCAAAAATCATCAGTGATATGAAAGGCTGCAGGTAAAGATGATGTAAATGTCGTGCATGTCCTTTTGTTGCTCTTATTTCAAATGACATGTTTTTTTTTTTTCATGAATCTTGTTGGCTTGTATTCAAGATTCATTTGCACATTTCCCAAAAGTAGAATGTCTATAAAATTCATCATGAAACCCTGGCTGAACGGCTTTTGTATACAAAGTAAGTATTGTGTTTCATTGCCAGCAGGTCCTTTAAATTCTGGATAGTTAAGTTTTAGAAAGTCCATATTCATTCCACAAAATAATGGTTTGTTATGACATCTCTGTGCATGTTTGTCATGAGTTTTGTTCATATTTTTCTTTACCCTCTCTGTGTTTCCAACTCCTCCCTTTCCTCAATCTATATCAAGTAAGCAAATATATTTAGCCTATGTTCTTTTGAAGTATATCTACTTTTATTTAAAAACAAAATAATTTAACTGGATGGTAACTATTTATTATTTTGTAAGACTTTCTTTGTCCAACGTTAGCTATTTGGCCATGTCTCTGCATGCACTGGTCAGGATCAGACAAAGGGTCCCAGGTCTTCCCACTAATGGCTTGCCTTTTTGTTGTTGCTGTTTTATTCTGGTAAGGAAATAACTATCCTATCTGGAAACATTTCATAAATTTATCAATTTATCTCCTTTTTAAGGAATTGAGATAACATTATGACCCTTATTACTACTTTTTTTATTTCTAAGTTTCTTGCCAGGCAGTGGTGGTGCATGCCTTTAATCCCAGCACTTGGGAGGCAGAGGCAGGCTGATTTCTGAGTTCGAGGCCAGCCTGGTCTACAGAATGAGTTCCAGGACAGCCAGGGCTATACAGAAATTTCTGTGTAGGGTTTCTGTCTTGAAAAAAAAATCCAAAAAATGTTTCTCATTCAATATGGAAATAATAAATAAAATCAAAGACATATAAGAATTATTATACTAAGCATTTATGTCTGTGATTGATAAAAACATTTTAAATAGTAAACATGAAAGTTAAATGAGGTTCAAAAAGACAGATTTCACATTCCCTCCCCATGTGTATAAAATATAAAATAACAAAATAGAAAGATGAGAAAATTGAGGAAGAAGGTAGATGGTGGGTTGTCAGGTCAGACTATGCTGGGATCGCAATTACTCCATGTTGTATAAGCAATAACTTTCAGGTTGTGCTTGTTCCAGAGTGATTCCACAGTCTAAAAGGGCAGTTGGCGCTGAGTACAAATATGGAGCTGGGAATGATGCTACATTTTGCGTGTGTAAAGGAATGCCCAAGGCCTTTCCAGCATGAACAAGATACAGATTCAATCTCTGTCTCATTCACATAAGTACAACATTATCTCCCACTGGCTTATAAAAATAAACCAAGACCACACAGACATCTAATTGTATCAGCACCCACCGGGAAAAATCAGGCCTCCCAGCTTATTTAACCACCCTTGCTGGGGCTGGGTGAACTGGCTGGTTTGAACTTCTTGTTTCTCAGCATCCGTGCAGCTTCTCTGATCCTGACCTGCAGGTTTTCAAACCTTCATGTGTGGAGCAAGTGTGATTGAAGAGGAGCATGCCCGGAACAAGACTGAGGTCTAGACATGTCCAAACCCTGAAAATCTCATCTTGAGATCTGCAGGAATAAGGATTGCTCCCTCCCTGTTCTGGGCTTGCATGACCCAGTTCATGTACACAGCCTTGCAGCCCTTACCTCTACAACCATTGAGGTAGTCAACTAGCCTGGTAGCCAAATTACAGGTTTAACTTATTTCTTTCCAATAAAGAAATATCCAGCAAGCACCTGAGATTCCTCTTCATGCAAATGAAGTGTTCCCAGCACCTCAATACCAACCAATAATATACACACACCCTGAATACCCCCTACGACCCCTGAAGGTTTACACAGCCCCCATTACCCCAATAAAGAGAGATGTTTCGCTGAAAACCTTTCTGAGAAGTTATTTTTCCATAGCACTCAAGCCAACCCAGATACTGCGAACCAAACCCAATACCCCGAGGGCAGAAGCAGAACCAGGTGGGCACTCTTGTAAACGTCTCTTTTCTGAGTATATATGAACCACCTTGTCAGGAACCTGTGGTTTGGACTGAGCTTGGGGAATGGCAGAAGGAGCTGATAGCCATTGCAACTCCATAGGAGTAGGTGGGGCTGCACCCTCTTAGAGGCAAAGGGGAGGGGGATGGGATGGGGTGTTCGTGCCCCAGGAAGGGGAATAACATTTAAAATGTAAACAAATAAAATAATGACTAATTTAAAAAAGAAAATTAATATTAATAATCAAGATTAGAATTTAAAAACTGTAACAACCCTCCTGTCAGGGGATATCTGAGGTGGCCACAGTAATAGGTGAAACCTGGATCGCTTGGTGATTTACAACCAATGAAAGCAACAGAGCCTGTGTTGCTCTATTTCTATTATTTTTATTCAAGAAACTCTGACGTTGTGTGACGATACAGACTTGTTTCTGGTGTAGCATGCTCCCGACAGTGTCTGGGAGGGATGAGAATGGAACCAGTAAAGAGAAGTGGGACTATTATGGTCATTAGGGTCACAGTAGGATCATAGTATATGTATGGACTATGTGTATGTATGCACTCTGTGTATGTATGTACTATGTACTGTAATGAAACTCATGTGTTGATATAATCAATACACGGATTAAAAAGAAAATTAAAGGTTAGGCAGAGGGATAGTTCAGTGGTTAAGACTGTGCATTGCTCTTGTTCCCAGCATCCAATGACACTGCTTATCACTGCTTATAATATCAGCTCGAGGGCATTCTGAACTCCCTGATGGCTTCCATGGGCACATATGCACACATGGGCACATACGTACGTACACCTTGTTAAAAGATAAGAAACAATAATTAGAAAGAAAAATAAATACGCAATTAAGAAAAAACACCCAAGGCATCTATAGATATTTTTAATATTGAGAACTTAAAGCACATAACTGAGGAGTAGGTACAAGTTTATTTTGTGTATTATATTCTAGTTATAGTGTATATCAATAAAAACAATGAGATTACTAAGAGTAAGGCGGAGAAAAATAACAGAAAGACATCACAGAAATAAAAACATCATTGCTTTTAAGTCTTATTTGGCTTTGAAACTTATCAAATGTGTGCCCCAGAGCAAATTACTTGTTTGAGCTTCCATATCTTAAATTGCTGAACAGAGCTAAAGATAGTATTCATATTTTTTCTTTTGATTTGTTAAACTAAAATAAAGAATTCTCAGTCACATCTTCAATGAGGAGGACGCTCTCACATAGTCTCAGATTTTCTTATTGTGTTCCTTCTTAGTTGTTTATAGTGACACAGAAATTTACTGTTCTCAGTACAATGAGCCTGGTAAGATGGGAATCTGAACAAGTGCAGTACCACCAACCCCATAATACCGGCACATCATCTATTATGGAAGAAATGCAGCATTGGTTTTCTTAAGACCTCTAAAAGTAGATCTTGGGTTTTCTCTATAAGGATGATGATGATGATGATGATGATGATGATAATGATGACAACTACAGCATACTTACATTCTAAGTATTAAATCGATTAAGAAATACATATGAATCCAAAAAGATTCATACGTCAACTTTTCAGAGATAAAATGGGCTTGATAAATGAGTCTCCTAGCATGGTATCCTCCTCCTTCTATTTGAAATCATGTGCACTCACGGGAAAATAAGGAGCTCAGGAGGAAAGTTTGATACCCCTATGAAGAGGATTTTAGTGTCTTCTATAACACCGAGTTCAGAGCCCTCTAAATTCTCAGAGGTAAGAGACTTGAAACTTCTAGAGGAAAATCAGTACCCATGTACAGGAGCAATAGCATGTTGAAGGATGCTTTAGTTCTGTACATAACATATCAAGGACAAGAAATGAGAGTGATAAGTTTAATAACTTATCACTCCTAGATAGAAGGCTGTGCTGTGAGCATATCATATTTTTCTTTTCTCTTCTCGTGGATGAGTCAGGCTCTAAGACGTGTAGGGAAGTGAGTGTGCAAGCTATCGACACAGAGCTGTTAAGTTGATGCCCTAAAACTCTTACTTCCAAGGGGGTAGAGTAGGAGTCACCTTTTTTAAGCCTAGGAAATGGTACGACTGATCTGTCCTGCATAGTGTTATGTTAACTTGACACAAGCTAAAGTCATTTGAGAGAAGGGAACTTCAGTTTAGGAATCGCTTCCATAATATCAGCCGGTAGGCAAGCCTATAGGTCATTTTCTCAATTAGTGATTGATCGGGGAAGGTCCAGCCCACTGTGAGTGGTGCCATCCCTGGGCTAGTAGTCCTGGGTTCTATAAAAGAAGCTGTCTGAACAAGCCATGAGGAGCAAGCCAGTAAGCGGCACCCCTCAGGGCCACTTCATCAGCTCCTTCCTCCAGGTTCCTGCCATTTGAGTTCCGGTTTTGACTTTCTTCAGTGGTGAACAGTGATATGGAAATGTAAGCACAATAAACACATTCCTTCCCAAGTTGTATTGGTTTCATGACAGCAAGAACTAATAAGCAACTAAGACATCTTCTAATAGAATGTATTGCTTCTCCTAATTTATAGGAGTCTAAATTCTCTCAGGGAGTGAACCATGGTGCAAGAATTTAAATCCAAGAAGGCAGATGTGCAACAGACATGAACAGAGCTTGGGATACAGCAGGTACATGGGACCATACAAATACCTGTTTTGATGAACATCATGCAAATTAAATTAGCTAATATACACAGAAGAGATTGGTGAATGCAGAGTTTTCAGCAACTGCTGACTGCTGCTATTTCTGTATGTCAACTTCCTCCTTAATGAAACCTGGCCAAAGACTTTTTTAGATTTACTACAGCTCCAGATTGCTGTGAGAATTAAGTATATTGTACCACAAGTTCTTTGTAAGCTACAAAGTACCATACAAACGGAGGTTACCTTTATTGATTTGTGAGTTTACTTTTAGTCCTCAAACACAAGTTACTTAATGCTCTAATGATGGAATTTTGAACTACAAAATCTGTTAGAAAATGCTGGAGTAAAGTAAACAGGGGTTGAGACCATAATTTTCAAAAAATCGTCAAGAGGCTGATTAGACTAATTGAACATGGCCTAGTATTGATTTTGTAGTTTCTATCTACTTCAGTTGGGAATGCAGATGAGCTAAAATGTGTGGACACTAGAAAGCAGAGCTGAAAATCTAATTCATCAACTTGAGGGCTCTCTATCCTCTCAGAAAGGTGATTCTTTGGAACTGTATAAAATGCAGAATATCAGGTGTCCCCAGGGCTACTCAGTCAGAATCTTTAGTTTAACAAGCCCTGGATATTTATGAGTTTATTAACAAATTCAATAAAAACTAGGAAACTTCCCCTTTGATAACATTCTTGATATACTTAGTTAATATCTTTAACACTTAGCTGCATGCTCTATAATAACTACTATTTAAAGATAAAAATGCTATACATCTGAGCAGATTTTAAATATTTTATGTCATGTTTATATTTTATTTTCCTTAGTCTATTTATTCCCAGCCACTTTTAATGTCTACTTTGAATTCATTCACTTTTCTTACTTTTTTTCTTTTTTTCTCTCTCTTCCCTTTCTCCCTCTTGCTCTGGCCCTGCTTACTCTGGCCCATAGGTTTTTTATTTGTTTCTCATTACGGATGGTTGTGAGCCACCATGTGGTTGCTGGGATTTGAACTCCTTACCTCTGGAAGAGCAGTCAAGGCTCTTAACCACTGAGCCATCTCACCAGCCTTCGTTCAGTTTTCTATAATCATGTTTTGAATGGTGGTGATGTGTCCAATACTAGGCTCAATTCAGAGTGTGCAGTAGAAACGAGACAGACTGGTTTCATTGTGTCGTGGTCCTATTTAGGTTTAGTAGTATGAAGACAGGAATAAATCATAAGCACAGAAGAGCAGAATGAAGATATTAAAGGTGAGGGAGAGGCATTAAACAGCTGCTACCTAGATCATTTACCTTGGCTGGTCACCAGAGCTGAGAGCATTTCTTCAGCTTAGACAACTAGGAAGGCAGATATTCAAGAGCTGAGCCAGGGTGATGTTAACTAAAGCTTTTAAAGACCAAAAGGGCCTGGAATCTTCTGAAAGCTCCCTGAAAGCTACACTGTCTGCAGTCGGATGAAGGGGTTGATGGGTTGAATATGCATAGATCAGGCAGAGTCTTGCAAGTATAGTCTTCATGTCTGTCACAGAAGTGCAATAGGCAGACATTAATGTCCAATAGGCATATGGGGGCAGTGAAAGCAGACAACTACATCAAAACCATACCCCAATACATTAGGAAAAAAATTTGTCTGTTGTTTCTGTGGCTCATGAGTTGAGCAGGACACATTGGAAGCTTGCAAGGGTACCACAGAGGACTTGGATGAAGACAAGAGATCAATTTTAGGAATGCATGTTTGTATCTGTAGCAGTGCCATCAGATTCAGTGCTGGTTGTCATCTTTTCTGTCCTGCCTTCCAGGCCATGTCCCCTCCCCAAGGCTGGCTTCTGCTCACAGACACCAGCTGGAGACTGAAGGAAGGCAGGGCAGCCCTCACAGGTGCAGCCTGTCATCCATGGCATCGCTTTGCTCCAGACTGGTTTGTTCTGCTTCCAGATTCTACCAGATGTCATTAGCCTGCTAAGTCCCCATCACACCATGTCCTCCCCTGGCCTACTGGTAATCTTTGTGTTGCCTCCAGCAACTTCTCTTTAGCACCTCAATTTTTTTCATCACCTGTGCAACCATTCCCCTGCATTAGATTTTCTTGGCTTTAAATACGTAAGGAGTCATCCTTTCCTGCTTAGACACTGATGGATATAAACAGTAAGAGGTAAGTAGCTGGGTGTAGAGAATGAAGCACATAGAGTTTTCAAAGAAGAAAATCTGTAGTTCAGTTTTGAAAACACATTTAAAATACAAAAATCTAGATGACAATGAAACACATGGGCCAAGAACTCGCAGCTGATTCTGAGTTAATCAATAAGATGTTGATGATGCAAATGTTCATTATAATGAAGTTACAAGTGGAGAAAAGGGACTCAGACCGAATTTTGAATAATTTGAGGGGTTGACTATTATTGGAAGGATCTGTAATCAGACCCAAGGAAGCATCCATGTTTCTGGTTCCATGTTAAAATAATTAGAATGTATAGAGTCTGTCTTCCATTTGTCTACCACATCACATTCACTGCACTGCCACATAATATGGAACACGTTATTGGAACACAAAACCTATAAACATAGGCACTCAGAAATTACAGAAAAACAAGGCAAGATTAATTCTATTTTAATTGTGGAATAAATGGGCCTCACTGGTCTGAAACACATTTTGTTTCTGTTCTCTGGGTTAAGGCAAGGGCTGTACATACCAGTAGTTAGATTCCAGTGAACTGTCCAATCCTATTCAAGGTCAGAGTGGCTGAATCTGGTTCATTGTCTTCTAGATATACTTGGTTTTGTTAGAGCAAGGAGACTTTCTATAAACCCTTACTGGTTGAAGCCAATTTTTCATCAAATATATATATATATATATATATATTTGTGTGTGTGTGTATGTGTATGTGTATGTGTGTATGTGTGTGTGTGTGTGTGTGTGTGTGTGTGTGTGTGTGTGTGTGTGTGTTAGCTTTCTGTCACTGTAACAAATTACCCCAGGCAAATAGGATTTTAAGTGAGAAAGGTTTGTTTGGTTTTATAGTTTGGGAAGTTCATGTTTATGACCATATGGCTCCATTATTGCTTTGGATTTGAGGTAAGGCAACATATTATGGGAGGAATGTGTGGTAGAACAAATCCATTATCTAAGAAGCCAACACTAATAAGAGGTGGGAGAAGTGTCTCATACTCTGCCTTTGAGAGAATGCTTTCCATGTCATGAGGACTTGTCACATGGCCTCACCTGCCCAAAGTTGCTGACCCTCCCAAAAGTACTACCCTGGAGACACACATTTAACATGTGGGCCTTTAAAGGACACGCAATATGCAAACTGTGGCAGTTTGGACAGATGTATATATACCTCTATAAAAACTTTGAGAAAGGCATGACTAATGCTGCTGTTTGCAAACCTTAATCATAAGCTATGCCATTGGTGATTGAAGGCTTTCAGGAAACTCTGGGTATGCTTCGCCTATGAGGAGAAGCCTATGAGAAGACAGTTTCTCAAAGCTTTGTTCTCAGACTTCACATTACTGAAACCATTGCAAGAGAGCAAATTCTAGGACATTCCATTAAAACCCCAGAATTCTAATCTGCAGGAATAGCATCCCAGGACTTCAATCTTCTACAGCCGTTTTGAGAACAAGTTAGTTTTATACACGTTAAAAGTAGAAAACAACTATATAGGCACATCAGTTTGCCCAAAGAGCTCAGACTCCACTTTAAAGGACTGATGATCTTATGAATATTGAAGGAGGACACCAATGTCTTTGGAATTTCTTAGGTTGAAATCAAATCTAGCAGCAGCCCAGATTACTCCCTCAAACGCCTTTGTTTTGAAAAATTGGCACTGTGCTCATGTCCTATGGGACATTAGCTTCAGTCCTTATTGTTTGTTTTGATCCTTTATTTGTTTAGTTTTATTTTCCACCCCTGACATTGGAATGAATACAACAGTAGAGACTGCAAGCTCTGACCTTGTCACCGCTACTGACACGGTGCCTGTCTGAGAGTAGGCAATCAGCATATATTTTCTTATGAATAAACACAGAGACATAGACTTCTATTGGACAATTCAGAATTAGGAGATTTGCTTGTCTCCTTTCAAATTTCCTTATGAGATGATTGTTCTTAATTATAGAGATGTCTCCAGTGAAGCTTGTTTGGGTATTAAGCCTGAGCATTTTCAGAAGTCATTTATACAGCTTTGATTTTATGATTCACAGCCTTTTCTTCATCCCATTCCACCTCCATGTGTGTAGCCAATGACCTCTCTTTACAGCAGTCAGCAGCATGGTCTAAGTAGTTTCTGGAATGTACTTTCAGTTAGCAAATTCAGGATCTGGAGCTATAGAAATCACACACACACACACACACACACACACACACACACACACACACATCCAGGAGAATAAGCAGAATGTTGAGGCATACAATATGATACATCTTTAAATAGTAAAGAACAATAAATGTTCTTTGTTTCACTATTTTAATTACTGATTTGTAATGAGAACCCTTGGAAGGCACCATGTGTACTTAGTGTCTCTGACCTGTTCAGTGAGCATCCCTGCTGTGCCTTTCTAAAACTCATGCATGCCTAGAGGGAGGTGAAACAGCCATTAATCCTGGAAGATATTTGTCTTCCTTTCTTTTGACATTTTATTGCCCTTTAACTCATTTGTGAAAGATATCAAAGCACATTCAGGCTGGGGAATACAAGGCCTTTTCATTAAAATGGTAGATCTCTTTGAGATCTCTTTGTCCTTCCCTATAGGAACTCTTTGATCGGTACACAAGGAAAGATTAATGAAGAAAGTAATAGGTAATTTTAAATCAATAAATTAAAATACCACAGAAATAACATCCCAGAGTCATTTAGGGAGATAAAATTATTTCCAAGACAATGTTATAAAATTATTCTCAGTCAAAATATTAGCAAGACAAAAAAAAAAAAAAAGAGGAATGTCTCCATGAGTAACATGGTCAATCACATCACATGGACTTTAGAGAAATTGGGTGATTTTTCCTCTGTAGTATAGAGAAAGAAATGACTTGATGCCCTTTGTCTCCACCAGGCTTAGTTTTTGTAAGAGAGTTAGTGACCATACATGTAAAAGAACTCTACTTACAAAGCTAGAGTAGAGTTTGTCATGTTTGGTAGCTTTAAAATTAGACATGTATGTATTGGGGGGGGGGGAATGGGGAACAAGACTGAAGCCCTGAGGGCCAGGAGAAAGAATGGGAATAGGCAATCTCAGGAGGGAGGAGTTGGGGGGATCCTATAGAAAACACCAGAAACCTGGAAGATGAGAACTCAAAGAGGGGGGCCTTAGATGAGATGCCCTACAGTGGGGAAAGGGAACTTGTGGAATCCACCTCCAGTAGAAAGACAGGGCATCAAGTGGAGGGATGGGGTTGCTATCCCGCACTTGAAAACTCTGACCAGAATTATTCCTGTCTAAAATAACTGCAGGGACAAAAATGGAGAAGAAGCTGAGGAAAAGGAGGTTCAGTGACTGGCCCAAATTGGGACCTAGTTCAAGGGCAAGCTCCAAGGCCTGACACTATGCTACTGATGCTATGGTATGCTTACAGACAGGGGCCTAACATGGCTGCCCTCCAAGAGGCCCAACAAGCAGCTGAAAGAGTCAGATGCAGATACTTACACCTACCCAATGGACAGAAGCTAGGGACTCCTGTGGTGGAATTGGGGGAAAGGTAGAAGAAGCTGAGGAGTAGGGTGACATCATATGCAGACCAGCAGTCTCAAGTAACCTGGACCCCCAAGATCTCACAGACACTGAGCCACCAATCAGACAGCATACACCAGCTGACATGTGGCCCCGGACACATATAGAGCAGAGGACTGTCTGGTCTGGCCACAGTAAGATGCCTAACCCTTGAGAGATTTGAGGTCCCAGGGAGTGGGGTGGGGGTAGAGAGATAGGGATATCCTCTTGGAAATGGGGGAGGAGGTATGGGATAAGGAATAGGCAGAGAGAAGACCAGGAGGGGGATAACAACTGGACTGTAAAAAAAGAATAAGGGGAATGCCAGGGCCAATAAGTGGGAGAGGGTGGGGTGACAGGCATTGGGGGGGGGGAGGCAAAAGGGGTTTGTTCTTGTTTTTGTTTGTTTGTTTGTTTGTTTGTTTTGGAGGGGAACCTGGGAAAGGGAACATGTACATGTAAATAAAGAAGATACCTAATTAAAAAAAAGAATAAAAAAAAATTAGACATGTGTGACTGATCTAGGACTTTTCTAGCTATTCATCTATCTGTTTTTACTTAATTTTAAAAATGACCATGTGTTGATTAGAGTACACTTACATGACATTTTATTTTTATTTCTTTTTACAGAATTGGTTCATTTATTTAGAGAAAAAAAAAAACTCTGAAGAATATCATCCTGAGTGAGGTAACTCAATCACAAAAGAACACACATGGTATGCACTCTCTGATAAGTGGATATTAGTCCAGAAGATCAGAATATACAAAGTACAATCCACAAACCACACGAAACTCAGGAAGAAGGAAGACCAAAGTGTGGAAACTTCGTTCCTTCTTAAAAGGGGGAACAAAATACCCATGGAAGGAATTGCAGAGACAAACTATGGAGCAAAGACTGAAGGAAGGACAATCCAGAGACTGTTCCACTTAGGGATCCTTCCCATATTCAGTCATCAAATCTAGACACTATTGTGGATGCCAGCAAGTGCTGGATGACAGGAATCTGATATAGCTGTCTTCTGAGAGGCTCTGACAGTACCAGACTAAAACAGAAGTAGAGGCTCACAGCCATCCACTGGACTGAGCACGGGGTCTGCAATGAAGGAATTAGAGAAAGGTCTCAAGGAGCTGAAGGGTTTGCAACTCCTTAGGACGAACAATAATATGAACTAACTAGTACCCTCAGAACTCCCAGGGTCTAAACCACCAACCAAAGAGTATACATGGTGAGACTCATGGCTCCAGGAGCATATATATACATACATACATACATACATACATACATACATA
>JADRCD010226680.1:23926-60884 GCA_019843815.1 Montemys delectorum
TGTGTGTGTGTGTGTGTGTGTGTCTTTCATTTGGGAACTCACAACATTGGGGTGGGTCCATGCCACCATGGCTGGGCAATTTGACCAGATTAATCACCTACTGTAATCTTCAGTGTCATTGAATTTTGTTTTCTATAATCAAACTGATGGTTTGTCTGATGTTTCATCAGTATTTTAATTTCTCTAAGTTGTTTTCTAGGTTTCTGCTATGTTTGGCCTTTTTAATTTTTTGAAACTTTGGTGGAGTAAGTAAGATTTACACAACTCTGCAGTCACTCTCTGTCATCAGTGACACTGTACATTAAATGGAGTAGTTTCATGTTACTTTTGCATGATTTCTTTTACATTTGATGAAGTGATTCAGAGACAAATCTTTTACCTTTGGGGAGTATGTAATTGTGAGCTCTTTTATTTTCTGTAAATATATCAATATGGTGAAGAATCGCTAATGAGGTGAGAACTGTAATTGGATATATCTCCTTTTAAATTTGTCAGGATCACAGGGTGTCATGTTTTTAAAAGACACCACTTGGAAAAAACATTGCTTTTTAAAAACATATAATCTTTTTATATATTAATTCATTGAGAATTTCATATATACTTGTAATGCATTTTGATTATATCCTCCCACACACAACCACCCAGTCCCAAGCACATGTCCTCATTATAGATCTACCTAACACACTAAATCCAGTTTGTTCTTCCTATATGCGTACAGGTGGGGAGCTATCCCCTGGAGCATGGTTAACCTGCCAGGTAATACATCCTTCAAAATTACATACTCTCCCTCCCACAAGGGCCGGGAACTCTCAATAGCCCTGCAGCTAGGTGTAGGGACTCATGAGCACCTCCCTTCTCTTTGCTGGGATGTTGAATGGCTTGCTCTTGTATAGGTCTTGTGTAGAAAACAGAGTTGCTGTCATTTGTGATTGCAGAATTCCTGTCATATCCAGAAGATACTGTTTTGCTGTGGACTTCCCTGACCTCTACCTCTTACAGTGTTTCTACCTCCTCTTCTGTAATATACATATATGTATATTTACATGTGTGTGAGTGTGTGTGTGTGTGTATATGTATGTATGTATCCTATTTGTAGCTAAGCATTCCACAGACACTTATTCTTTCCACTTTAACCAACATGCACTTTTGTGTTAATTACTGCCCAGTGCACAAAGAAACTTCTTTAGTACAGTCTGAGAGGTACATTCATCTATTGGTGTAGATGTATGGATTTAGAGAGCCCTTTAATACTATATCAGTTTAAGAAAATAATAATAGTAGGTTCATTCCAGGGCCTATGAGCTTCTTAGACTGTGTTTTTAACCTGATTTACAGTACTAGCCATGATTTTTTTTTTCCTCATGGAGAATAAAAATTCTAAACAGAAAGCATCCAGTTATCTCCCAGAACAAATGAAAACCCACGGGTTTAAATGACTGCTGAATGATTACATTACATTTGTTGATTGATTAATTGTGTGTGATTGAGTGTGTGTGTGTGTTTGTGTGTGTGTGTGTGTACACACTACAGCGCACATGTATACACTATTCCACACATATGCAGGGGTCAGATGACACCCTGGGAGGGCTGCTTCTATCCTTCTACCATGTGGATTCTAGGGGTTGAACTTAAGTAGTCAGGTTGTCAGCAAATGCATTTACCTGCTGAGCCATCTTACTTTTCCAGGGTTGATTATTTTAATTAAAGCAATCATTTTTAATGGTCTTTCCCAAGATCCAAATTTTAAAATCTGTTTTTATATCATCAGCATTATCTAGTAGGCTAATGTTAGTAATAATAAAGCATCTTACTCCCTTGGAGTGCTACAATTTTTTTCAGAAATAATTTGTTAACTATGATCTCTTTTGAAAAATATATCAGTCTTTTTCAGTTGGTTGTCCTCTGAGAGACCTGACCTGGTAGCTGACTCAGATATAGACACCCACAGCCAAAACGTGGATGGAGATTAGGGACATTTATGGAGGAGTAGGAGGAAGGATTGAAGCTCCTAAGGGAATAGGAACTCCACAGGAGACCAAGAGAGTCAGCTAACTTGGACCCTGTGGCTCTCACAGACTGAACCACCAACCAAAGAACACACACTATCTGGACCTAGGCCTCCCTGCTACATCCCTGTAGCAGATGTGCAGCTTAACTTTAATGTACATCTGGTACAACTGGAGTGGGGACTCTCCAAAATAGTGTTGCCTGGATGTAGGATATGTTCTTTAGCTGGGCTGCCTTGTCTGGCCTCAGTGGTGGAGGATGAGCCTAGCCTCACAGAGACTTGATGTGCCAGTGTAGGGGGCAGATATTCACTGGGCTGCCACTCACTCAGAGGAGAAGGGGAGGGGAATGCAAGAGGGGTTCTAGTGAGTAGTATATAAAGTGAATATGTAAAAATAATAATAGTAAATAAAAAATGAAATTAAAAAGTTCAGTGTACAAGCACAAATGCATTTATATATTTTATGTTTCTTAATTCTTTGTCAACTGGTTTTCAAAAGAAATTTAAAATATTTTTCATTAAGAGCAAGGACAAGTGGTGTAAACTTCACTAGACTACTTCAGAATCTTATAATAGTGATGCAGGCATAAAAAGTATGTAAAAAGTATGTTTATAGGTCTTTCAAATACCCATAAACAAAAAAGTTTAGCAGACATTCAAATACACTGTTTCGTTTGTAGTAAACTTTTAAAGGTTAAATGATAAGCTTGACCATGCCTTCTTTGATCAACTATGACAATATTGCTTCTCACATCATGGAACTTTCCTTCTAGTTTGCTCAGCAAAGATTTTCATCTTGATCAACACACTTTCTAACTTCATACTACATTTCCATATAAAACCTTTCATCTTTGAAACATGCCTCCTGTGAAGGTGAAGATGCCCTTTGTTTTATTACTACTTACACGAGGCCTCCCATTCTTTCCAAACAACCTTACTTATATATGGGACACGCTGATATCATGTTTACTTCTGACCAGTTTAGACTCAAACTGTTAAGCTTCAATGATCTCCACAGTAGTCTGAAGTTTTTAAAAAATTGATCCCTCATATTGGGTTACTGATTAATAAACCCAACTTTCAGACCTTCCAGGCTATACTAGATGGAGTGGACACATGGCTGAAAAGGAAGTATCATCCCAGCACGTGCAGGCTTCAAGTGGTTCACTTGAATGAATACCATGCTTCCTCGGCTATACAGGATGGAAGAGAGGGCAGATACTACTTAGGAGAAACTATGCAAGTAGAGGAGGGTGCACAAGGAAAATGCAAAAGGAAGAAGCGTTTGAGGCTGTTCCCTGACCTTTCCTTTATGTCTTCTCTGCATGAAGATAAACACCAAACACAGTTGTTGCAGTGGGCAAAGGAGAGAAAGTATTTCCTGCATCTGTGCTGTGAGAAGTTGGAGATTGGAGCAATGGAAGGGTCCAAGGTCAGGAATGTGTTAAAATTATTACAGCCAGAGTCCATCAAGGAGTTGGAACTGAATACAGTGGGAAATCTGTCCAAACTGGCAAAATTTGTACCTCACATCAGCAAGATGAGAAAGCTTCAGAAACTCATGCTAATATGCATCTTTGGAGCAAGCACTTCCACACAAGAGGAGAAGAGGAATGTCACCAAGATCATTTCTCTGTTCCCCAAACTCAGCTGTCTCCAGCATCTTACTATTGATGATGTCTATTTTCTCACAGACAACATGAAAGAGTTGTTCAGGTGTCTGGAAGCCCCATTGGTGTCCCTGGAGATCACCCTGTGCCAGCTCTCTGAGGCAGATTTGGAGTCATTTGCCCAGTATTGGAACTACAGTCAGCTTAAACATCTGTGCTTGAGAGGTGCCACTTTAACTAAGTTGAATGTCAACCCTCTAGGAGATTTCTTAAAGAATGTCACAGATAATCTGCAGATGCTGAACTTAGAAAACTGTAGGATGAGTGACTCTCACCTCAAGAAACTTCTGCCTGCCCTTATCAAATGCTCCCAGCTCACTAGCATCAATTTGTATGACAACAACATCTCCAAGGATGTCCTGAAGGACTTTCTGCTCCACACTACCAATCTGAGCCAGTTGACCACAGAAATGTATCCTGTTCCATTAGAGGTCTATAATGAATCTAAATATGTTGAAGTAGACACATTTTCTCAGTATTGTGCTGAACTCTGGGAAACACTCATGGGTGTAAGGCAGCCCAATTCAGTCTCCTTTGGTTCTTATTCCTGTTATGACTGTGATGAGCGTTATTTATATGAAGATGGCGATTTCATACATTGTCTGTGCCAGGAGTAACAACAGGAATATTCCTTCTGGATACTAAGATATTCCTAGGGACTAGTCTCTCACCCAGAGGACCCAAAACATGGTTTTGGACATTTCTCAATGTGATAAAACAATGGTCCAAACTCCTGTCAGGACTGACTCTTCACTGGCTTTCTCCTATCTATGAAATTATGCTCAGATCCTGAAAACCTGATGTTCTCTGTGATGTGCTTCTCAGTTAGCCCTCAAGATCATAGTCAGAACAGTTCTTTGACTGTACACACTAATGTCTAACCTCGTTTCACATGACTTGTCAACGTGCAGTGAAGCTATTCTGACATTCCCCATTCTGCATCTGCCTGGTGGGTGGATGGATCATGAGTAAAGTCTTCAAAGATGTATAAAAAATCCTAGTGTGATGTTCCCATGATTAAATATTGTGAATGGATTCTGATTGTAAAACTACATATGAAAAAAATTATACATTTTCTCCCATTTCTTAAAAAAAAAATTGATCCCTCACGTGACTGTGGAAGGCTTCTGAAGATGGTTCCAAGCTTGCTTACCTGCCTAGGTCCTTCCCATGAGAATTTCCCATGACATGGCAGCTGTCGTGCCTCCATATGAGTGATCCAAAACCTAGTGAAAGAGATGGCTTCCATCTATCAAAAGAGAATCAAGATTCTATAAAAATGTAAATATAGAAGGAAATGAAATGGGATTGGGGCTCTATTTTATAGTCTGTCCATCATTAAAAAAAAATGGTCTTAAAAATTAGCAAAGGTTAAGGAAAATAAAAAGAAAACCCAATAGTAGAAATAAGACCAATGCATAGTAGGCAACATATAGGAAGATGTATAAAGTGATAGAAATTCTTACCGTGCATCCTAGTTTTACTTCCTATGGCCATGATAAAATACCATGACAAAAGCAACCTCCAAAGGGAGAAGCAATTGGCTTGGCTTACAGTCCCAGGTTACTGTTCATCACTGTGGGAAAGTCTAGGAGGAAATTTAGAGTGTCTAGTCACATTACTGTCAAAAGCCTAGAGAGCAATGAATGCATGTGTGCCCTGCTCAGCTTCCTTTCTTAAGTCCTACGTAGTGCAGCACTCAAACTCAGAATGCTGACATCCACAGCCATGGGCATGCCTTTTCCCACCTCTTCATATAGTCCAGAAACCCTTGTAGACAGGCACAAATGCCAATGTGATTTAGAGAAAGCATTGAGACTCTCTTCCCAGGTGATCCTAGATGGAGTCAAGTATAAACTAATATAAACTAATCATTATGCCATACATGCCCCAAATATAAAGTATAAGTTGGAAACAACAAATTATTTTCATATATGATAATTTATTTATAAAGCATTAAAAATTTGAGAGTCTTAGACTTGTTAAACAGTTGATGTTCTTTAGGAAGGTTTTAGGATTTAGGTCTTGGGTTAAAGTTCATCTGTAAAAAACTGAGCTGATAGTGATCAGTTTTATGCTGGTGACAGGGTTAATGAGAGCTCTGCTAGAAAGCAGAAAGTGCTTCAGTTCACAGGAGCAGTAAAAATTATGTTATCCAGGAAAAAAATCCTGACTATAAACATTCCCGCATTCGAGGATGAAACTACAAAGCCATAAAAGGTCATATAAAAGATTTAAATAGATGAAAAGCCTTATAACTGTTTATGATTAGAAAATGCCAGCATTGCCGGGCGGTGGTGGCACACATTTTTAATCCCAGCACTTGGGAGGTAGAGGCAGGTAGATTTCTGAGTTCAAGGCCAGCCTGGTCTACAGAGTGAGTTCCAGGACAGCCAGGGCTACACAGAGAAACCCTGTCTCAAGAAAAAAAAAAGGAAAGAAAATGTTAGCATCATGCATTCCATGGTGCTTTTCAAATTATAAAGTAAATATATTTACCAACTGGTTCTTCTCTCTAGTTGGAAATGTTAACTCTAAAATTTACATCTGAAAATATATAAAACAAATAAATTTTCTGTGATAAAGTAGGGAGATTTTTGTGAGTTACCTAGATCTATAATAATTAGGGCTAAGAAAAGATCCACTAAGTAAAAGAAAAACCTTAAAGGAAATAGATTTTTTAATATATTTAACTGACAAAGCATTAAGAATTACTTCAAATCAACAACACAATAGAAATATAAACAATTTTCAAAATAAGAAGCCCAGCATGGTAACATATGCATTATAAACTTGTAATGGAAATTAAAGTAAAAACCACAATTATTACCATTCCGTATACATCAGATTAGCAACAATTGACACAATTAAATATTAGAATAGATTTGGTGGTCTATTTGCATAACTGCAGTTCAGTTGGTGCAACAAAGTGAAACCATTGCTAGAGAATAAGGTAGCACTACCCAATGAACTGAATGTGCTTTTATAATACAACCATAAAGTTCTTTATGTGGACAACGTGCGTGAGATACAAGAATGTTCCATTGAAGCCTCAGTTTTTGAGATTATGCTATAATTACATTTGTCCCTTCTCTTTCCTCTTTCCAAAATCTTCCTTATACCTCTTCTGACCGTCCTTCAAATTTACGGTCTTTATTTTCACTAATTAACTGAAATTGAGAACATTTAAATTGCTTAACACTGAAAATATAAATCTACATATTGTAGTTATCATATGAGTATACACAGTATTTCAAAAGAATAAACATGAAATATTGAAGTTTCTAAATATTAGTTATACAGTATTCAGTGAAAAATATGTAACAAAATAGAAAGTAATTATTTGTGTCATTTCTTTGAAGTATAACAACCCGGAAAGTAATAAGTTACAGGAGTCACATCTAATTATGCAGTAAAAGAATAGGAGGAAACATGAAATTCATGAAGACTCAATTCACAAAGATGTTATCTATCGCCATTTTGGGGGGTCGGGATGTGGTTCACGTGTATAACCACTGGTCTTTGTTGTGTCATTGTAAAAGGCCTGTCATTGAGAGTACTGTCAGTAGAAGGGATTAATGTAGTTTCTATGGGAGCTCAGATTGTTCTCTTTATTAAACAAAAAAGCAAACAAAGTATATAAGCAAAACCAAAACTACAAGGCATGTACCTGGCTGTTCTTGGGCTTCCTGTCCTGTGTACATGTGCTTCTCCATGATGCTCTTCATCATGATGTGACATAGCCAGAGGGGTCTCACCACAGACGGAATCATGACTTTTGGAGAACCCTCCTTCAAATATGTAGGCTAAATAAAGATTTATTTTTTTTAAAGAAATTTCTCCATCTCAAGTATTCTTTTGTAACACTGGAAGTAAACGAATATATCTCTTTAGAAAGAGAAAAAGGAAATGTAAGTCTATGTAGTCTTTGGGGGAGAAAAACAGATCTGAACATACAACCAGAGAAATGGCTATGGCTAGGCGGTAGATAAATCCATACTGTTATTTTAGTGCTATATAGTCTTTCCTGTTATGTAAAATCATCCACATTTTTATGAAGTTAATCTTTTTTGTTGTCCATTTCCAATACCAGGCTTTGTGATTCACAGCTGTGCTAAGTTAAACCTTGCATCCCTCATATCTGACAGTTGACAGTGTCTTCCTTCAGTATGATCTTCCAGTGTGAGTCCATATTACTACTAACAGTAGGGTCAGTGTATTTCCTTCTTCAGTAATTCTGCAGTATCTGCAACTACAAGTCTGCACCTCCGCTCCCGGCTTTAAGACCATATAGCATCTGCTGAGGCAGATTTGTTTCCCACAACTTTCTTTAATAAACCACACTGTTTATACTCCCTACTTTACCTACATTGCAAAGCCTTTCTTTTACAAGGTACATTTCAGAGACATAGTGCAATGAACCTTCTCTGATCATTTCCATCTTCTTCAGAACTTTTATTATCTTTTCTAGAACCAAGAAATACCTTATTTTCTTTTGCATTAGCCACAGATCCAAACACAATCTCTCCTAGGGAACCCTTGTTCCATGATGCTTAAATGGCACATGTACACAATCTTGAGCTTTCGTTCTTTCTCTTTCCTTCTTCCTTCCTTCCTTCCTTCCTTCCTTCCTTCCTTCCTTCCTTCCTTTCTCTCTCTCTCTCTCTCTCTCTCTCTCTCTCTCTCTCTCTCTCTCTTTCTTTCCTTTTTTCTTTCTTAGTTTTAGCTTTGCCATTCTTCTCCTTTCATCTTCAAACAACTATTATTTACCTGGTCCATAAGCAGTTTTTCTGCTGTTTCTGTTTTTATCTTTTCAGTAGTAGAGAGAGTCTATAAACATTTTTCACAATTACACACATGTATAGAATGCTTTTTGGTCATAGCTAGTCACTATTACCTCCTTTCTCTTCTACTCTTGTCATTTCCCTTCTTAAAAATGGGTCCTACTCTTGTCTGTATCTCTTTTTATTTTTAACTGTTTTTCTCCATTTTGCACAGTCAGCTGTTATGTCTTTGTGATGATGATGGTCATGTCACACCTAGAAGACAGAGGTTCCTAGTGTCTATCTTCATCTGTCAATACTTGAATTCTCTCCATCCCTTCTTGCATGAAATTCTGCAGCCTTGGAAGGAGTGATGTAGATGTCTCTATTAGTACTGAGCACATAAGACTTAACTTATCCTCACCACTTAAATCAGCTTTAAAACTCCATAATAAGTGTTCATTGTTCACTGAAAACACTTCTGACTAATAAATATGAATATTTAGAAGCCAGTTTAGCCAATTATCTTCTTAGCAAAACAATGGAAGTGTGAGAATTGTCCCTTAGGCTGTGACATTCTCAAGCCATAAATTTTTGGCCAAGTTTATAGGACCTGCTTTTGTCTATGGAGTAGGCCTCAAAACCAGTCCAGAGAAGAACATTTGTATAAGCTGTTCTCGCCCTATGGGGAGAAAAGTTAGAAATCATGGTGTCAAGCTTATACAGCTTTGTAAAACTATAGCTTCATACTTGTAGAATTAAATACTTTCTTTCCATAAGCAGGATTCTGGCCCCTTTATTTCCTGTGAGAACGTGTTTGTTTACTTTAAATAAGTCATCTAATAGTTTTCTATTGTTTCTGCAATGTCTCAAATCTTAAACATGATCAAAGGAGCCTGTGTGGGCTCTGGCATCAGAGATGAGGCCACCTTTCCCTAGGATGCAATCATGTGTCTTCCCAACAGAGTCTACCAGAGAAAACCAAAACCAATCAAAATGGGAAGTTGTGAAGCCCAAATGGAACACTGTAAGAGCCCGAAGGTCACTGAGTTTGCTTTAAGATGTATTTCCTAGGAGGCTCCATCTATAAGGTCTCACAAATATTACTTCCCAAACATGAACTAAGCAAAGATGATACCAGCAAGCATTTCAAAGTAGATTAGGAAAGACATATGGGCCTAAACTGTACTCAAAAACAAACAAACAAACACAAATCCAAAATAGCAACAACAAAAAACTCCAGGCAACTAAGGAATGCTGAAAGTGGGAGAAATAGTCTTCCCCGGGGAAGAGCACACCAATTGATCATCCAGTACCAAATAGTCATAGCTAAAAAAACACATACAAGAACTACACAGACTGAGCAGATCATATCCCTAAATATATAGACTATAGTCATATATGTGTACATATATGTGTGCAATAGCAATTCATGAAAAAAGGAGCATGAATGTGAAATAGAGCAAGGATGTGTGTATGGTGTTGGGAAACCCTACTATTAAGGGCCTGAACAGCATCCTGAACTTGGTGCAAAATGGAGGACATCATTTTCCAACAGGGCTTCTTCTTCTCTGTCTGACCTTATCTGGGGAGACTGACCCCACATTCTCTACCTGAAAATGTTTCGGAGTCCTTGGTGAAACTACAGGTTCAACCTCCTTTCTCAAGGATAAGAACCTGCCCAGCAAGCACCTGGAATGCCTCTCCATGCAAATGAGGCATTCCCAGTACCTCAAGCCTCAGCCACTGGAATGCCTGGTGTCAGGGACAAAAATGGAGCAGAGACTGAAGGAAAGGCCACACAGAGACTGTGCAATTCATTCCATTTGCAGATACCAAACCCCTACACTGTTGTTGATGCCAAGAAGTGCTTGCAGACAGAAGCTTGGAATAGCTGTCCTCAGAGAGGCTTGCCAGCACCTAAGAAAGATGCAGATACTCACAGCTAATCATTGGACTGAACCCGGGGACCTCAATGGAATTGTTAGGGGAAGGGCTGAAGGAGCTGAAGGGGATTGCAACCCCATAGGTTAGTATCATCTAACTGGACCCCTCAGAGCTCTCAGTGACTAAACTATCAATAAAAGAGTATACATGGGCTGGTCCATGGCTCCTGCTACATATGTAGCAGAGAGAGGACTGTCTTATATCAGTGGGAAGAGAGGCACTTGGTTTTGTAGAGGCTTGATGCCCTAGAGAAGGGGAATTCTAAGGGACGAGGCAGGAGTGTGTGCATGTGTATAGGAGCACCCTGTTAGAGGCAAATGGGAAGGAGAAGAGAGAGGGTGTTCTTGGAGAGGAGACCTGGGAGGGGAAAACAATTGAAATGTAAACAAATAAAATGATTAATAAAAATAAAAAACCCTCAGCCAAAATATATTTACCTGAAAAACCCCTCCCTATTCTCCAATCCTTATATAGCCATTGTTCTCCCTGAATAAAACATATGGACACATATGTTTCACTGAATATTGTCCTGAGAATTGTTTCACTAAGTGCCAATTAAAAAATTAAAAGAGCTATAACTTTAAAATACTCTAAGAAGGCTTCTCCCCTCTACCTCCCTGAATTCACAGTCCGACCGAGATCCTGCTGACCCCACCCGTTATTGGATTTGCTTCATTCTTTTCCATCTGGTATGCAGTGACACCTGGATACCCCAGGGAGGAAGCAGAACTCATGACCACAATGTGAGAGAGACTGAATGGAGGAAAGGAGAGGGAGAAATGTAATTTTAATCTAAAAAACAATTAAAAGTTAAAAAATTGATCTAACCTTGTCATTTTGGAGGACTACAGAAGTGAGACTATAGGAATAAACACATTTCTCAAATGGAATAAATGTAAGGAATGAGGAATAAACAAGTTGTAGTTCTGTAACACTGGGATCAAATAATATCAAAGCAAACCAAAACTTTGAGCATGTTTGCTAACTTTTTCAGTATTTCTCAAACTACAACGTAGAATAAAATCCTAAGAAATTTTTTTACAAGTACTACTCAATTTTTATGTGTGTCATTAAGTCTTCATTTTATTTTGAAGTAGGCTTTCATAGCAATGAGAAACCTAAATATTCTGTTTAATATTTAAAAACAAACAAACAAACAAACAAAATATGTATTCACTGCCATGCTTAATTCTTTCAGCCCAGTAGCCCTAGCCTATCCTATCTGTTCTCTAATCCTTTCTTTAGCCATTTGCTCTGTTTGCATCTGAACTTACAATAGTTCTACACAGTGTTTGGAAAGAATGACACAGCCCTGTTCTCAACACAGAAGGAAGGAGGAAAGACAATCTACAGTTCACACACCACTGTGTTCTGGTTGCTCTGTGTGATTAATGATAATGGGCAGTTGCCCAAGTACAAACTCAATTCACAAAAGGGATTCAGAAACAACTTATGATAAATGTGAAAAATACATTCTTCCTCTTTGGTAGTATATACCTTTTTATATACATAAAAAGGAAGGCATTCTTAAATTCCATTTGTACATAATAATGCATGAAATTACAGCTTTGGTAATGCTGTTCTATTGAAAGGCAGTGGATTGATTTAACCAACCAAAGAATGTGGCCATTTTTGTTTTCAGAACCATGAGAGTTATGTTTGTTGATACCTCTCAGCCAACAGTTTTTTTCCAAAGGAAATATTGTATGTTGCACATTTAGGGCTTCTTCATGGTGATTTGGCTTAATATGAAAGAAAGAAGTTTGCAATTTCCATCCTGGGATACACTCCCCTACTTCTTCATATAGAGTTTATGATGATGAGTTTTAGAATTGAAAGGTTAACTGGATCGAAGAGGAAGTTATCAGTGAAGAATTGGGTCCCTCTGGGAGTGTCACATTTCCTTAAGTCTTTTAAATTGTGCCTTGCCTTCTCTTGGTGAAGAGCTTGCTCCCTGTGACTCACTTTTGTGTATGATAGATGTTTCAGGCTCTCACTGAAGCAAAGGAGAATTCAGTTACCAAGGTTTGATATGCATCTGATTGTTCCTCTAATAAACTAAATGTAATTAAAAATAGAGCAGGGCCATTGCATTTTAATATCTTGGAGGCTTCCCCATGGAAGAGTCAGCAAACAATGAGAGAATGTGAGGACTCAGCTCCCAGGCACCTGCCAGGCTAGCTTCCTCAGGATTAACGGCACTGCACCAGGTTATTAGAGGAAACATAAATACTTTTGAGGCTGTGTGGGTAGTTACGATATCACGTTTTATTATCTTCTCCTAAAATGGAATTACTCATTGTAATTGCTTGCCAGTCACAGGCCAACAAACATGCCAGAAGCAATCCTACGTTTTTTGGGGAGAGAGGGTTATAAAGGGAAAGCAACTGACCTAGAGAATGTCTTTAAGGACACACTATTGCATATTTGTAATTATCATAACTTGAGTTTTTATAGGACTTTACATCTTCAAGGGTGGCTTGGATAGGCCCATCCTTGCACCAAGCAATTTGATGTGAGCATAGCAGCTATTAAAATTCCCACGTGAACAAGGAAATGTGATGTGAAGATGTTAAGTGATGTGCTCAAGAGTCTTGGAGCTATCAAGTGCAAAGTTCAGACTGACCTACGACCTTCCTCCTTCAGAGCCTCTTCCTTCTGCTGTTCCATGCAGCCCTGCTGAAGGCCCAGAGCAAGTACTACTCCTGTGAGGGTACTATCTTCAGTGAAAAAGACTTCCCAAAGACTTTAAAATCCCCTCACTGAAGTAAAACAAAGATTGCAATACTATTTAACAAGTGGTCTCAGGTAAGCCAGGGGATGTGAAGTCAGGTCTATGAGAGCTGATTGAAATTGAGGAGTCACTATCTCTATGAGTGAAAAGGAAAATGATGTGTGAAGAGACATGTTGTTTTGATTCTGACGCTGTTACTAACAATTTCTAAACTAATGTTGGATGGGGTAATCTCATGGCTTACGGAGTGAATGTATGTTGATAGTTACACTAACCAACTCTGTACTCGGTCAGGAGAAAGAGAGTCCTTTGTCTTCATGCTTTTAAATCTCTTTGAAGGCAGCAGGAAATGTGAGGAGTTTCAGTTAGACTTGTAGATGTTGCACTTTGATAGACAAAAATGAATATTCTGGCTGAGATTCAGATTGTATCTAGATAGTACAGAAAGGCTCATTATATGTCAGCCATCACTGTCTTACCCTTGAATCCTAGAGCATTCAGTGGGAAAGAATTCATTATGATCCAATTACTCCAACAAAATTTTATCTGAGGAAGTACTCAAAACAGAACTTCTGGCAAAAAAATGTCATCCTATACTACCACAAATAATTGAAACATTTTCTGTCTGTACTGGCTGGTTTTGTGTGTCAACTTGACACAGGCTGGAGTTATCACAGAGAAAAGAGCTTCAGTTGAGGAAGTGCCTCCATGAGATTCAGCTGTGGGACATTTTCTCAGTTGATGATCAAGAGTCTAGGGCCCATTGTGGGTGATGCCATCCATGGGCTGGTAGTCTTGAGTTCTATAAGAGAGCAGGCTGAGCAAGCCAGGGAAAACAAGCCAGTAAGGAACATCCCTCCATGGCCTCTGCATCAGCTCCTGCTTCCAGACCTGCTTGAGTTCCAGTCCTGACTTCCTTTGGTGATCAACAGCAATGTGGAAGTAAGCTGAATAAACCCTTTCCTCCCCAACTTGCTTCTTGGTCATGATGTTTGTGCAAGAATAGAAACTCTGACTAAGACACTGTCCTATAGCTCTATTCTTCCACAATTGCATGATAAAATCAGGGCTAGGGATTTCTGTCAGCTTTGTCTCATTAACTTTGATGGCAATTAATGCGAACATTAATAACATTTATTTTAAATTGTGTTGTTTTTTTAAAACAATCTTGAAAGTTGATGCTTTTCAGACATTTCTGAATCACTTATACTGTTAAGTACTGAATGATTTAGTTCTACAAGGTCTCTGACCCATTAGCAGAATGGGAACATACCTCAAAGCCTAAGTTTTCAGAATTTCCTTTACCTATTTCCTTGTCTAACCAATAGCCTGGAAAATCCATAGTAAACATCATTTGTCCATAGAACTGTCTATCCCCAGGCCCAAATCCATGCCCAGAGTGCTGCTCCCTATTGTCATGTCCATGCTGCATGTCTTTTGTCCCAACAGCTATGCCTTCGTCATCCCTGAAGGCATCATCCCGGGGGAACAGCAGAATGATCTATACTCAGAAGAGTTTGTAACTCCAGTGGATCAGGATAAGAGTCCATGCTCTTATACCAAAATCACACTTCCCTATCAGATAAAATGGCCATTTCCTTTCCGTATCTATGCTCTCTCTCTCCCATCTTTGCTCTGTCTGTTGTGAATGCTGCTTCTAAATTCTAGCAGTGGACAATATTTTAGCTGGTGACTCCACCTCCACCCTACCCATTGTTTCCCCTAGCTTGGTTGTATTTTAAATGAAAAGATTTCCTTTCTGAACATTCTTTATCCTTAAAGACAAACTCTCTTCAATAAAATAGATTTTTCACTTAAAATGACTCACTACACGTGTGAGCCAAAGAATGACATCGAGAGAGCCATGTTTTAGAGAAGAGGAAAAAGACTCAAATCAATAGTGTTATAAGTGCTAGCTTTAAATAGTCTCCCAGTCCCTTTTTCTTTCTTCTTAAGTCTGGTGTGTGCATTTGGTTTGTGTGCATGTATAGAAAGAGTTTATGTGTGTGTAGGGGGTGTGTGCAGTACATGAACTACATGAGGAGTACATGAATCATGCACTACATGAGGAAGGCAAAGGGCTATGTTTACCATCATCCTCCATTGCTTTCTTCCTTATACCCATGAGAGAGTCTATTATTGAACCTGAAGCTTGCTGTTTCTGCTAGATTACCTGGGTAGTGAGTGCCAAAAATCTGTTTGAGTCTGTCTGTCAACAGTGGAGTTTCAGGCATACACAGCCGTGACCTGCTTTTATACTAGTGTGGAAGATTTGAATGTAACATAATGTCCTTATCTACCAATAATATATTTCTTCTCCCTCCCTGTTTTTTCCATGACGAATGTATTCTAGGTTGGTCATGAAAAAGAGATTGTTGCTTTTATGTTTATTTTCTGACTGCTGTAATTTCATGCTACCTCTCTTTTAACTATATACCAGGAAGCAGTGAACAATGGTACTGACCCAGAACTACGTAGATGTTGCTGTAAAAATAGTACCAAACATGTATAAAGATGCCACTTCTTAAGTCTGTTTTCAAATAATGTATGTATTTTCAAAGTCACCATCATAGACCTAACTATATGATTTCAAATTAAGATCACTAGGAGGACTTCACACGAAGTTCTCAGAAATGTTCAGGAGGAAGAGAACCCAAGTACCTATTGTCTAAAGTGGCAGTCTTTAGTCTAAAACACAGTGCCCCTTGACTTTCTGATCCATATTTGTCCTTATTAGTAAAGATCAAGGCTTTTTGTTTTATGCTTCAAAGCAAGGATTTTTGTGGTAGGAGTCATTATTTTGATAGACACAATGAACGGATTCACCAAGTTATATTGGTATACTCTTTCCTTACTGTTTCCTAGGACAGTAGTATTGGTGCATACCTATAACTCCAGCCCAGGAAAATAGACATAGGAGGATATTAAGAGCAAGTGGGGCCACATAGTGAGATAACTAGTTGTCTCTTAGAGATTGCCCAGGGCTCCAGACATGATGTCTGGCGAGTTTTTATTATGTGCCTGTTCAGTTTTCATTAGAAACTCAGTTTCATCCAAGCTAGAGTCCTTAAATGCTCTGAATCTGAACTCTAACCTATATGTGAGAGAAGGGATAAACAAGCACGCAGTATTTGCCATTAAAACTTAGCACTTGTGTGTGTCAGGTTCCCACTGATTATTACACTAGGCAACCGAATTAGATTCTAATGTGCTTTTATTTTCCTTGCTTATATTTTGTTCTTAAATCCTTCTGATATATATTCTTAATACACAATTGTACAAATGTGTGCATGTGTGGGATGAGCTTTGAATCTGTGTAATAGTGTAAAGAAAGCCAGAGCAACAGCCCCTAACAAAGCAAGTGCATTAACAGATGGAGCACACAGTATGAAATTAGAGGCTAACTAGCAGGAGGGTTTGCTTTAATGATCCATCTGGAATCCAGGGGTCAAGATCATCAATTCTGACACATACACAGGACCACAGCCTCACTTCACATTTGAGTTCTAAGGTGACTTTGTTGTTTAAATCTTTGTTATAAAAAAAACTATTGAGAAAGTAAACAGCATAGGTCCTATGGATTACACACATGGCTGTATATCATCCTGACTTATAAAGAAGCAACACATTATGGATATCAGTGGCTAGTCACATTAATAGTTTTGAATAGTTGTTGCCCATGATATAAAAAACTTGGAAACAAATTTATCAGGTTACAATTAGATAACAAAGTGAACATCACACCAACACCAAATTCTGATGTTTCCAATATAAAGGCATGCATATTTTCTTACATACTTTCAGTAACTGAATGAATATAGTTCTTGTAATTTGTATATTTTGGGTGGCTCAGTTCTGTAGAGCATCTAAGAATTTGTCTAGGCTATTGGTTGCTGAGGCAGAGCAAACAAACCTTGCTCTCTGCTAGAGATGCTGCTGCAATCCTACAGTGTGCTTCCTTGCATGACAAAAGGAATTTTTTCAGACCCCATCCTTGAGGTTAAGGGTCTTACAGTCAGATTATCATCCTTTGACCATACAGACCCAAAGTCATCACCAGTTGCTGTGTTTATAAGAGAGAGTAAGGGAGTGAAAGGTCAATCAATGGTCAGAGAAGTCAGGGTGACAATGGGACCAGATGTCTGATATAGAAAAACAATCAGAGATGTGCCGCTAGCTTCAATAAAAGAGCATTAGTGGTCCAGAAACCAAATAAAGTAAGTGTCTCTGTCAAACAAGGTAATGCTTCCTCCCTTAAGCACACAGAAACACCAGCCCTCCACTGTACAGGATGAGACCTTGTGCTGTACGGTTGTTCACACTCTAAATTCATGGTATGCTTTTTCTTTTATTGTGTGCAATAATTTTCAAATCTGTGTAGGTTTTGAAATCAAGATTTTAAGTAATTTTGTATCAAATTTCTATCCTTTAGAGAATGGGGCTATTATACTTACTTAGGTCTCTTATTTATTAATTTCTAATATTTATTAAGTAACTATTATCACTACTGATTATTAGGTTTTGCTTTTATTAACTTCAAAATCTAGTGTGGAGTATCAGAAAATATGATTAAAATCTAAGATAAAGTTAATATTAGAGTTCAGAGAAAGACAGCAACACATTTCCCTTATTCAGTGTGGTATTATGGCATTTATTCAAAAATATGTTATGTTTAAGAAGAAGTCTTATGAAAAATTCACAATTCTCTCTTACAATATCTCAGTTTTTCTCTCTGCTAATATATTTTTTAATAAAAAATTGCTTATTTCAGATTAAGACAAAGTTTCAATTCTCTTCCAGGTACCATTGCATTTATATGTCCCACCTCTATTTTTGCAATATAATTTTGAAAGAATTCTCTACTTGTAGAGAAACTTTTCAAGTCGTTGTATATACACATGTACTATATACAGTAGAAATTTATATTTTAGAGACAAATTTCACAGAAACATTACATTTATGTTTGTCTGAATGTTTATAGATGAATAAATGGGACCCCCCTTTCCTATGCATCTAAAAAACAAAACACATCCCCCCCAAGTATATTAGAACGACAAAGATTTGTACATACATACAAGGGAGGACTTAGGAAACAATATATTAGGTGTAGTGGTAGTAGATATTTGCTCTAATATCCTAGGCAGCAACTCCAGTTCCTTGCTTCCTACCCCAATGTTCTGGATTCTTGAATCACATACACACACACACACACACACACACACACACACACACACACACACAGACACACACACAAAACCTTATATTTAATATGCCTTAAACAGCTCAATGGTTGGGCCATTCCCAAAGTTCCACACTGCTAATGCCTCCCGTCCAATACTCCTGAGTTATTACCAGAGTGATGGTTCTGTCTTCCTTTTTCTGGTTGCCTTGACCTAAAGTCAGTCCTAAAGTCCTGCCTGTTTCCCTGACTAGCTATTGGCCTCTGGCAAGTTTATTTACCAATCAGAGCCAAATGGGAGTAGGGTCCCTCAGCAATTTAGGGAACCCAAATAATATAATGCAGAGTTTAGGCCTAACCCACAACAGTTAGGATGGGAGATGATGTCACCCAACTCTTTACTGACAACTATCCTCTTCACTTTTCCACTGGGGTAGGTACTTTTGTAAGCAGCAATAATCCTTCCTAGACCTGCATTCCTGGTTACTGTAGGGAAGTTCTCCAGTGCTCTGTCTTCTTCAAGAGTCCCCATCCCCTGCCAGGTGAGAATCTCCATTTTCAGCAAGAAGAACCTTTGACCAACATTCTAAAATGAGATGTGTTTTCCCCTGAAATTAGCAACATTATCATAGAGAGTAGATTGTAGGTAGCCAATGTCAACTACTGCATCTTGCACAGACACAAATAACTGTTAGCTGCTCTCTGAAGCTTTCTCCTGTCCATGAAAAACTCTGGTAAAAACACCCGAGTGAGAATGTTAAGTCCAAGCCTCTAATGTGGAAGGAAGCCAGATATGTCCTTACTGGGGTCACACAGAGAAAAACTTATTTTCCCCCACTCCCTTCCTAGGAGAAATTTCTTCTATTGTGAGGTTTTGATTTGTTTCTCTCTTCATAATACAAGCACCGCTTATGTTATAAAAAGTGATTTGGCTTCATAATCCAGAATTACTAATAGAAGAAAGGAAGTCTTGGTAGGTATCACATTTGCTTTAAAACAGAAAACAACACTGTGTAAGGACACTGGCCCAGGTCCATTGTTTTTGAGGGAAAATGAATATGCAGGACCACATACACTGGAAAGGGAGAGAGAAAGCAGAATTTATGTTAGCATGTACATGCATGTACTAGAAATGGGGCTCTTAAAATTTTTAGAAAATTGGCTGAAAAACATGATGGTAAGTACCTGGGTGTTTATTTTTGTTTTTGTCCATTAAGGCAGCTATAACAAAAATACCATAAGAAATGTAATTTCAATCTCCCACTGTCCAAGAAGGTGAGAAGTTCAAGATTACTGGACCCCCAGGTTTGGTAATAAGTGGAGGCTGGTATTCTGGTTTGTGGGTGTTTGGCCTCCTGCCATATCACATGGAAGCAGGGGTAAGAAATGTGTGGGATCCCTTTTGTTAAGGGACTAACTACATTCACAAAAGCTCCATCACATGACCCTGTCACCTCCCAAAAGCCCCACTGCCACACACCATCACATTGGGGATTAAGTTTTAACACATACTCTTTTTAGGATATAAGCATTCAGTTCATAATAGAAAAATTTAATAATGACCTTATGATCATATAAATATGAACACATTGTAAATCTTAATTGCCAGAATGTTTAAGTAATGTCATAGCTTTTGGTAGTCAGAAGTGGGAGTGTAACTCTCACATCCTTGGAACTGTACAAAAATTCACAAAGTTGTACTAATAAACAGAGAAGAAACTCTATCTATTCAGAATTTCTGGCAGCTTAACTGCATCCACATTTTCTCAGCTCTTGTGGTATCATAGAATCTAGGGACCAAGCTCTATTGTGACTTCATCTGGCATCGTCATCTGTGTATCTGTTAAGGGGGAGGGTTTGGCTTCCTTAGCTTCCAAGATCAGGACATGAAATCCTACCAATCTTCACTCAGGAAATCTCTGCCCCGAGGAGTTCTGCCACCTTAGAAATCCTATATAAGCCCTGCCCTCTTGCCCAGTGTCTTAGTCAGGGTTTTTATTCCTGCACAAACATCATGACCAAGAAGCAAGTTGGGGAGGAAAGGGTTTATTCAGCTTACATCCACATGGCTGTTTATTACCAGAGGAAGTCAGGACTGGAACTCAAGCAGGTTAGGAAGCAGGAGCTGATGCAGAGGCCATGGAGAGATGTTCCTTGCTGGCTTGCTTGCTTCTCCTGGCTTGCTCAGCCTGTTCTCTTATAGAACCCAAGACTTCCAGCCCAGGGATGGCACTACTCCTTTGATTACTAATTGAGAAAATGCCCCACAGCTGGATCTCATGGAGGCATTTCCCCAACTGAAGCTCACTTCTCTGTGATAACTCCAGCCTGTGTTAAGTTGACACACAAAACTAGCCAATACACCCAGTTCCCTGCTGTCTGATCCTTGGAATAGAGAACAGCCATCATTGCATTTGTCCCTCCATACCCTGGACCCTCCAATAAATATATTTCATGAGATTTTTCTGCCTGGTGTGACTCTCTTGTCAGAAACAATCAAGCTAAAGGAAGTAAAGAGAGAAGAAGAGAAGCAAGGAGAAGGAGCAGGGCCGAGGCTCCTGAGCTCCTGAGCTCAACTCGGGATACCCTCCCCTGTGAGCTGCAATGCCTCTACTGAGGGAATTTCAGAGATATGCAGCTCCTGGGTGATGTCCCACCTCAGAGCTGCAAGTTTCCTGAGCTCCCATGTCTCAGGATGGCCTTCCACTAGGATACTGTTCCACCTCAGAGCTGTGTCGTTCCTGGGATCCTGTGTGTCAGGATGTCCTTCCACTGGGATACCTTCTTCCCTCTGAGCTGTATGGTTTCTGGGCTCTGAATCCCAGGATACCCTCGCATCAGAGTAGAAACAGTCACACTAATCCCTTCAATGAGTTGCTGCCCATAGACTTCTTCAGGTTGTGTCTGTCATTTATTTTGTGTGTGTGTGTGTGTGTGTGTGTGTGTGTGTGTGTGTGTGTGTGTGTGGTGTACATGCACATGTATGTGTGTGTTCTATGTGCAGGCACACATGTAGTACAGCCCAGAGATCAGCCATGGGTACAATTCTTCAGGAGCTATGGACATGACTTTTGAGCAAGAGTCCATCATTGGCATATAAGTCACCTACAAGGCTTGTCTAAGTTGCCTGCCCCTGCCAGGAATCTCTGACTCTACCGCCCCAGGTCTGGGATTATAAGCGTATGGCACCACATCCAGTTATTTTCACATGGGTTCTTGGAAACAAACACAGTTATTCATGTTTGCAAAGTGAGCACTTTACCAACTAATTGCAATCCTGAGCATTCGAATGGAGAAAGAAATGAGGAAAGTTTGCAGCAGAAATCAAAGACAACAAATTATTCTATGACTGTGCAAAAAAATAGTTAAGGCTGTGTGTTCTCAGTTTCCCTTCAATTCTTCACTTTCTCAGAAACAAAAAAAAACGTAGAAATTTAAATCTGATGAGTTATCAATTATGTAAGACAACTATAAAAACATGTTTCCAGTTATTTTCATCTAAGATGGAGCTTACACATGCCTGCTCACTGAGCTCAGTATGTAGTACTGTGAAAATTTATCTCTAGTGCTTTTCTAAAACATATTTGTGGAAAAAATACCCTTTCAGTAAAATATAAAGGTCTTATTCCATTAACATTTTCTTTCCTGTCTGAAATAGTATTGAATTCATTATACGCACCCAGGTAAATTGCCATACGCCAAATGATGAATCTCTGAAGTACTCTTTTCCACATTATTTCCTTGTAAATGGACCATTAATGGAAGAAGGTTTCAGTAGAGAATTATCAATGGAAGGCTTCAAAGGCTTTTGTTGGGAGGATGATTAGTGACTACTTATGTTAAAAAAAAATCTATAACATTCTCTTCCCATATATGTAGACCTTTCTTTCATATAAGCCTGAGTGCCTCACAAACCTTATAGTGTATCTTAGGATTGTTCCATTTAGCATGTAGCTAAATATTAAGCAGTATTATGTGGTTCATATATTAAAACTGAGCCCCAGGGAAACCCTTCTTAATGATAAAATATGAGAAATTTTCAAAGTTAAAAAACAATTAGGTGACTAATAAAATATGCAGATATGATCATAAAAATGCATTTGCACAAAGTGAGAGGATGTGTTAGGCTCAGGAAGAGGGAGTGACATTAACAGAAGGGTCCTCAAACAGAAGGGTAGCTTAGAGACTAGCAATGGAAGTTCTCAGGGAGACTGATTTGTGGGAGGCAGTACATCGGAACAGCTGGAGTATGTGTGGAGGGTTACAGTACAAGAAGTGACCTCACGGAATGAAGGTCAATATTTAAAAAGAAGTATAGGAATTACACAGATTTCTAACTTAGACATCCAAAGTTAGCTTTCTATCTAGAGAAAGGCTTACTCTTCCTTTAATAGGACTTCAAAAGAGGACCTGAAAGCAGTAGTGGCCTATGCAGAAATTACTGGTCCTGAGCAAGAAATGGTTCTTTCTACAGGAACTTAGAAGTGGAAATAATGCCATTACTTTTTTTTTCTTTTTTCTTTTTTTTTTTAACTTTTATCAAAGATTTCTTTATGTATAAAACAGAGCATTGAATATTAGAGTGAACTACTCCTTAAACAGTTGTATTTCCTTTTTGAAAATGAAGCATTTAAACAGTCCTCCATATTACTTTTAACTGTAAATTGTCTCCCACAGAAACAGCCTGTTTGGGGCAGGCCAGTTCCTCCCTTACTGTTACAGTTCCTAACTGGGCAGAAATAAAACTTGGATATTCTCTACAGTTTTTTTTCTATCTTGGTATATTGTATCCTCAATACATTCTATAGTTATTCTTGAGAATTAAAAGCAAGAAGTCGTCAAGAACCGGGTAGGTCAAAGGATACCTTGAATAATAACCATTTATTTAATAGAATTAACCAAATGGTTATTTGTTGTAGTCTTCCTGTCATTATAATCTCATGATAGAATTATTTATCAACATGTTCAGTTAGTTCAGTTTTTATCACTGTAAACTATTGCATTACATTCCTTTGTCTTTTTTTTTTGTGTGTGTGTGTGTGTACTCTCATTTCTATCCCCCCCCCCTTTTTTTTAGGTTAAAAGAAAACAAGTTTTTACCTCGTCCATTTTAGGATTTCTTAAAATTAAATTCATAACAAATCACCTAAAAATACATGGTACTCTTATAATGAGACTTGACAAAGACCAAAATGTACTATTTGTTATTGTATAGCTCACATTTCTAATAATTTACTGAAGTATATTATTCTCCTATAATTTACTATAAAGTAGCTTACTTTTATATGGAAATTAACAAAACAACTTGTAGAATTTTTAAATATTAAGCTGGGACATTTACAAGGACAATGAAACCAAATCACAAAGAGTTCATTTGCTAACACTTCTCAAATAAATATATTTCTACCCACTTCTGATTACTTTCTTTTTAGCACAAGAAGTTCCAGGCTCTTCTTATATACATCATTTGTCTAATACCATATCAGTTATTTTTCAAGGGTCCCTGATATACTTCATTTTAAAACCATTTATAAATCAAGACTTAGAATCATTTTAGAATTGTTCATGAATTGAATTTTTATTAAAGAAACATTTTGTTATAGTGAAAGCCAATTGTTATTTAGTCTTATCTTTTTTACAGTTCAATCTCAACTCAGTACGTATGAACTAACACCAAGATGTCATTGAATAAGTGACCTAATAATCTTGCAAATAATGATGATGACGATAATACTAATACTAATACTAATACTAATACTAATACTAATACTAATACTAATACTAATAAATGCTATAAAGCCTGGAGCAATTCTTGTTCATCTCCTTCACTTTTGAGGTGAAATGTAAAGTCATTGTGTGTCTAATTCACTGATAAGTTAGTGAAGCTATATAGGTCAAGCATGCCTTCAGAATCTTGTGCAGAGAAGGCTTCAGAGTAGAAAGTAGGACACAGAGCCCAGACCCCAAGTACCAAAAAACCAGGCAGACTGCCTGCAGACCTTCCCCCAGATGTATTTGTCTGTAGCACTAAAACAGAACATTAGCTGCAGCCTCTCTTTCCCACCGCCAACATTTCCTGTGGATCCCACAGGCAATCCCCTCTAATCTCCCTTCCCTACTTGTGGCTTTGTCCCAGACCCCAACTTCAGCAGGCACCCACTGCTAACCCCAGGGCTGTTCCTCCCAGGGTAACAAGTAGGCTGAAGGCAGACTCACACCTCTCCAACTACTTCTGAGATCCTATCCCTCTAGTCTTATCCCCAGCTCTGTAGCAGGAAACCTGATGTAGTCTCCTTTTCCTCTTTTTTTTTTTTTTAATTTTTAAAACTTTTTAAAAATTTTTTTGTTTTTAGAGACAAGGTTTCTCTGAGTAGCTCTGGCTGTCCTGGAACTCACTCTGTAGACCAGGCTGGCCTCGAACTCAGAAATTCACCTGTCTCTGCCTCCCAAGTGCTGGGATTAAAGGCATGCACCACCACCATCCAGCCTCCTTTTCCTCTTGACCCCATCCCCAAAGATCACAAAGACCTTCTTCAACAGCCTTCCTTCCCTGAACTCATCTAGTTATCCAGGCTCCAGCATCAGCAGACATTCTCTGCTCACCTGAGCAGCCCAGTAAAAGAGGCAAAACACAGCCATTACACTCTCTGAAAATTTAAAGAAGAAATAGAAACCAAGGAACAAAACACATATTCAACAATGACAAACCAGAAACCATCACTTGTACCTATAGACATACCAAACCCAGATGAGGATGCCAGCTTAAAAATGAATTCAAGAACAGCCAGGCCAATATTTCTCCAGTAGAGGCCAGCAGGCCCTGAATATTCCAACATTACGGAAGCATTAGGAAAAGACCCTAAAACAACCTGTATGACTATGAGAGGCCTTTAAGGAGGAAATGAACAAATTTCTTTTAAAATCACAGGATAACACAATCAAACAGTGTAAGGAAATGAAATAAAAAATTTCAAGACCAGAAATTAGAAATAGAATTAATAAAGAAAACACAAACTGAGGCAATTCTGAAAACGAAAATTTTAAGAATTTAAACAGAAACTACAGAGGCAAGCTTCATCAACAGAATAAAAGAGGTGGAAGGGAGAATCTTTGCCTTTAAAGATATGATAAAAGAAATGGGTACATTGGTCAAACAGAATTCCTCTTGCATCCATTAGTATAAGATGGGTAACCAAACCAAAAACAAGAGAGAGAGAGAGAGAGAGAGAGAGAGAGGCTACATAGGAGGTTTCCATCAGAGTTCAGAATGCCAAGGAGGAAGAGGAGGAGGAGAAAAGATTGTAAGAGCCAGAAGTGATTGAGGATACCAGGAGAACAAGGCCTTTTGAATCTACTAAGCTAGGCACATATGAGCTCACAGAGCCTGAACCAGTAAGCACAAGGCCTACATGGGCCTCCACCAGGTCTTCTCTGTATATATTACAGATTTTAACTTAGTATTTCTATGAGACTCCTGACTGTCAGAACAAGTGGGTCCTAACTCTTCTGCATATTCTTGTTTTTCTCCTCCTCCTGAGTTGTCACGTTCAACTTCAATATGATAGGTTTTGATTTATTCTATTTTATTTTATTTTGTCATATTTCATTTTGTCATATTTCGTTATCTCTTAGAAGTCTGTTATTTTCTAATGAAAGACAGAAAAAGAGTAGATCCAGAGGGGAGGGGAAGTGGGAGGACCTAGGAAGACTAGAGGGAAGGAAATAATAATCAAGATATATGAGAAAAGAATCTATTTTCAACAAAAAAACTATTCCAAGCTATTAAGGCATATTTTAAAATGAGGGGAAGGTATATAAAAAAACAATCCATCATATGGTAAGATTTGGTATCATGCACACTCTGATTCAGAAGACCTCCACAGTTCATATTCAGTGATATCCCAGCTTCTTGTCTACTTATTTGTGTTATCCTGACTTCTCTTCCTCATTTGATACTACTGGATGCAAGAGGAATTCTGTTTGATCAGACAGAGGTAGAGAAAATTGGGGCCTGCTTTGAAGATAAATTTCTGAATATACCAGATGTAGCTGAAAATAGGATGTTGCTACATTATAGTCCATTTAGTTGTAGACATGGAAATCAGGGGTGAGTAGATTTCTTTCTGGGGATAAGATATTCACACAAGACACTGGTCATTTCCTTTGCTTGGACAAGAAGGAATCAGGTTTTAGGAAATATATATCAAGGGGAAATATATCAAAGGAAATGTAATTTAAAGGGAATACAATGAACAACACGAGAAATAGAATAGATTTCAGTGACACTCAGTCAATATCTGACTGTAACTCTCACTTGGATTGTGGGAGCACACATACCAAGCACACATCCCTGATGCCAGTGATGATAGGAATACAGAGGCTGCATTCTTTTTCTTGAGGGTTAACTCAGTTGCAGCTCAGGTGTCAAATAGTGTATCGCTTATTTACTGTTTCTGTACTGGATAGTAGCCACTCGGGGGAAATTTTCTTTTTTCTTACTATTTCCATAATGATAACCTTATTATTTATTTGAGAATTTCATAAAGTGTGTTTTGGTCAGATTCACTACTCCTCTCAACTCGTCTAAGATCCGACTACCCTACCACCAAACTTTTTGTCCTAATTAAAGAAAAGAATAACACGCCCAAATCTTGCTGTCAAAAATTATTAGCTTGATGATAGTATGTAACGAGGGATTTTAAGCCCTTTAAAATAAAGCTGTGCTCACCCCATTAGGAGAGCATATCCTAAGGACTGGATGTGCTGTGGAAGCAACAAGATGACCACAGAAGTCAGGAACAGAATCAGAACTTTTGCCATAAACCTTACTTTTTCATGAATTTGTAACCAGCTACAACAAAGCAGTGGTGATAGAGAGGACTTCATTTGAGCTCTGGGCAAGCTGAAGGGTGCAGTGAGCATCCTGTAGCATGCAATGTCTCATGTTTCCTTCCCCACCCAAGAGCATCTGAACTTCTGGTGCCCATCAGGATGCAGGCTCACAGCTTCCTACTCTCAGTGCTTGACTGTCACTTCTTCTTTCCTATAAGATTCATAAACTTACAAGAAGTCCATCTCAATGTATGTGGCCAATCTAAAATCTGTGTATGTTTGAGTTGGGACAGGAAGGGTAAACGACTAGTTTGGAGACAGTTATGGAAGAGATAGCTTATCAAGTCTTCCATCACAGACTGAGGATGCTAGTGCCTGCCATACTTGGTACCTGTCTAAGTTTGTCTTGGTAGCCTGAAATAGAAAACTGTACCTTAATACATCATTTTCCATTTCTCCCTCTTTCTCAGCACATTTTCCCATTGATCATTTACTCCAGTAAAAACCTGTTCTTTAGACATTTAATCATAGACACTTACTTGATTTGGCCATTATATGACAAACTATATCTATGCATTACATTTATCTACTATCTCTCTCCTCATATTTTTAAATTGTGTTTGACATGTGCCCCTTCATATTTTTTTCTCCCAAGGCTCTGTTGTTTTTTTTTTTTTTTAGATATTTTCTTTATTTACATGTAAATTTTCCCTTTCCCAGATTCCCCTCCAAAAAACAAACAAACAAACAAACAAAAACAACAAGAACAAACTTCTTTTGCCTCCCCCATCCCCATGCCTGCCACCCCACCCTCTCCCACTTATTAGCCCTGGCATTCCCCTACACTGGGGCACAGAACCTTCACAAGGCCGAGGTCCTTTCCTCCTATAGATGATCGAATTTGCAATCCTCTACTATACACATGCTGCCAGAACATTCAGTCCCACCCTGTATAGTCCAAGGCTCTGTTGTTTATCTAAATTACACCTTAACAGATTAGTACCTAAAGGGCAAAGGGCTACTTCTAACTGTAAACTTCTATCCTTAAGACTTACTGGATCAAATTCCATCCGTTACTAGAATCATACTGAATCATACATAGTAAGACTTCCATTTCACTAACAATATCCTGCACACACACACCAGCTTCCCAAAACATTTTCTATTTCTAGGAATGTTCTTCCTCCACTTTTGATCCTTCTCTGTTTTAGCTGATATCAGTATGATAGTCCAGCATTAATATTCATTTGAAAACTTTCCCAAGTTCCCTTGGCTCTTAACCAGGTCTTAAAAATTCAGTTTAAGCTCAAACTTAGATATGCCTGCAAATACAAGCATAATTGCATTAGCTAGAAGGTGATCACAGCAGATTATAGCTGAAAAGATCATAAAATCAAATAGCTTGTATGTGTGCATTTGCAACTTTATACTGCAAATAGACTTGATTACTGCTTGGTCTTATTTTGTTTCTCTTCCAAGTTAGCTCTTTCCATCTTTGATGGTACTGCAAACAGATGGTTTTATTTATCATAAAACACATATTCTATATTATTCACAACTGTTTTGAAGATAGAAAAATGTATAATTGTATACAAAAGTTAATAAAAATTCATTTAGACTATTAATATATCTCATAAACTTTTACAATTACATAAAACTTTATTATGTCAAAACTGTATGCAGAATAATTAATGTCTCTAATTATTAATTTACAGGTAACAGGAAGCATGTGAGAAGATGTAATAAAGAGCATGTACTTTTATCTTACTTTAAGGAAACCATTTAAATAAAAATACCAGTGAAATATTTTCATATGAGTGATATTTGTAACAGCAGGATAAAGGACTTTTTCTGAAGAAGATAATATTTTAATTTGTAATCTTAATATTTGTAATTTTATATATGTATATATACTTATATATAAATTAAATTTATTAATGAGTATATATATGCATATATACATATATATCATTAATTAATACAGCATAAAACAGAATCTACAAGATGAGTTTATTCTATCATTTTAGACAAATTCATATGTGAACCTTAGTCCAGCTCAGTAGATGATGGATAGAATTAGGCACCACAGGGGCATGAAGAAAGTTGACTATTCAGTGATATGGCATGAGTCAGCCAGTTTTCAGGGATAGAAATCTCAGAGCTCATTGGTAAGACTGGTCATTTGCCTAAGAAGTATTGTTCTGTCAATTTTTTCCTCTCTGCTTCTCTTTTATCCTGTGTATTCTTGAAGGAAAAAATGTGCTCCCTTGTTTTCTCAGCTCCTCCAGGCACTATGATAGCAGTCTGTAAATAATGAGTTATCCATCATATTTCCACAGGCTTCTACAGTTTTGTCCCACTTGCTCCATTTGAAGATTAACCCTTTTCCTTTAATTATTTTGACTTAAATTTGTAGGGCGGAAGAGCATTTGGGGTATAATCTCTACCATAAAGAACTTAAGTCTCCCCTTGCTTGGATTTGATATATACTGTCGTAATACTAGCCACACTTACTTGCAGTTTCCAATGTGAAGTGAATGCTCATGAATTCATAATCTTTCCTTTTCACTTGTCACCTCCATGACATAATGAACACTCACTGCATGGCTACAGGATGAATGATTCCACGCACAGTACGGTGAAATATTGGGAAACCATTGTTATAGGCCTATGATTCTCCTAGCAGGGATTTAGTTTGGTCTATAGTTTAAATAATTATTGAAGAATTTTCCCAGTACATAATATGACTCCTAAAAATAAAAGGGCTTATTGACAATAGTTTCTTGTAAGTTTCTAAAGAAGTATTTAACAAAGTTTCATTAAATTCATATTACTACTTAATTTTTGTTCAACTTTTCAATAACGTAATTTCTAAGACATAATTGTACCTTATGGCTGATTCTTTAATGGAACAATTACTTATTTACTTCTCATGAGATAGCTAAGATAAAGTGCTTAAAATTTAACTTTTTTTTACTTTAAAAACATTTATACACAGGTAAAGTTCTGACTTATAAATGATTTTTGAGCTCGCAGCCTCCACATGGCACCCAAATGGACTAACGTTATATTTCACTCTTTTGATCTGCCACAGAAATGTTTGAAAGGATGAGTAAAAGACTAAAATATAAGATGGAGGTAGCCTATGATGTGCGATAGTTTTATTACATGTGGCTTTCTCAGACTTTTAGTAATGACACATCTGAGATGAAAGGATAAACAAGAAATAATGTGGTGACATAATTATTATCTTACATTTTTTCTTAATTGAGTAACCCAGAAGAAATTTACTCTCATAAAAAACTAAAACTTCTAAATCTTAAGTAATGTAATAACCTGTAAGAGTTTATACTATGAACTAACTCTTATAATAATTCATATTTAATGTGAAATGGGATAAGTGTTAGATAAAACAACAGAAAGAAGCCATTCCCTCCTATATGTATTTGTCAACACCTCAAAGGAAGTAAGACCCATTCCTCTGTCTACTGAAATTGCCATAATTAAGTTACATGTATATATAGGAGGATTTTCTTATATTGTGTAAAGGGCATCATTTTGGTTAATGCTCTGTGAAGAAACACCATGAGCATATGAGCTTTTATGAAGGAAGACATTCAACTGGGACTGGCGTACAGTTCCGAGGTTTAGTCTGCTATTGTCATTGGAAGAAGCATGGAAACACATAGGCACACATGATGCTGAAAAGGAACTGAGAGTTCTACATTTGGATTAGCAGGCAGCAGGAAGAGAGAGTGACTGACACTGGAACTGGCTCTAGCTTCTGAAACCCTGAGGCCCACTCACAATGACACACTTCCTCTAACAAGGTCACACCTTCTCCAGCAAGGCCAAAAGTCCTTTCAAATGTTCATATCAGGACCATTTTCAAACTACCACACATATGCTCCCCAGACTGGTGTGAAGATACACTCATAAACATCCTCAGATAGGTAATGGCAGTCTGATTGGTCAGTTATCAGTTAAATCACATTTCTTTTCTCTTTTAAAGCAAACCCAAGCCAAGCCTTATGGTATAGCCCTCTAACAAGGGCTGCTCAGTAAGTGAAAGAAGATCCCAAATTGAAGGGTGTCCCATGGTAGGTACATACAGAGTAAATCAAAGGCTTGCTTGAGTAACTTAGCAAAGACCCTGTCTTAAAATAAAAAGAATGCAATGTATATAGCTTTGATCAGAGCTTTTGCACTAGGCGTAACCTCTAATTAAAAGAATAGAAAATTACATTTGTTTTCAGACATGTTATTATAATTTGTATCTAAAATATTCTTTGGGGGCCTAGATATTGACGTTTAATCCCCCAGTTGGTGACTATACCTGGGGAGATGGAAGAACTTAGAAATTGTAGGTCCTGCTTGTGGAATATGGATTCATGGGCTTAGTTAGATTTTGCCTTGGCTTCTTTCTGTCTGTCTCTTCTCCTTCTTGGCTAGTATGAGGTGAACAGTTCTGTTTCACCACAATCTCCATTTTACACCTTCTCTGACATAGTGTTCTGCATCATCATGGCCCAGAACAATGGCACCAGCTTGTCATGGTTAGAAAGTCATGAGACCATGGACCAAAATCATCTTTTTCTCAGTCACTTCACTTACATATTTGTCCCACAAACTCTAAGAAACATGTGGATGCTGTTACAGAGGCTAGGTCTTTTCTTGGTTCTAAAGGTAAAATTTTGGTTAGTAAAAGTCATCTATAGCCTTCCTATTTTTATTATTGTTTTCATTCATTAATTTATTTATTTTACATCCCAATTGCAGCTTGTCCTCCCTCCTCTCCTCCCAGTCCCCCCTCCCCTTACATCCTATTGTTCTTAATAATGTTTGAATTATGAACACAAATGAGGTTCCAGAGTACTGAACTTAAGTAGAATGGGGACGTTTGAAGTTTTATTATGTTTAACAAGGACTGAAAGACCTAATATGCTTTCTGCATAATGGTATTTTACTTCTGAGCTCATGGCTCTTTAATTTCCAGATACCATTTTAGTATCGGGTAGTGATACTTCTCAAAGATAGAGACAGTCTTTGAGCAAAATACACATTTGATTGTGGTTTACAATGGCAAGTTTCTCTACCCAGCATAAGCCAAGCTTAAATCTAATAAAAAAATTATACTGGCTTAATATCAGGATTTCTCTCCTATAAAACAATCTGTCAAGCAAGCAGGCATTCCTAGGTTCTTGCCTTGCTTATCTATGGGAAGGGGGCTAAGGAAGATAGTTTAAAATGACACAGTGGCTATCACTTTTGAGTCACAGAATGACCATCTCTAGCTCATTGGAGTTTTATGCTAACTGCTGGTGTCTGTGGAATTGAAATAGTCTAATTTGCTAGTTGACAAGCGGCAATACATCCAACCCTTCAAGCTTCCTCCCACTTACCTTTTTTTTTTTTCCCCACATTTGGTCCTTGGACAATGTCCTGTGATAATATGCAGTCAGAGCTATGAATGTCATTTTACAATTTCTAGGGGACAAATCCAAAGACAAAATCATGTCATGGTAGAAGAAGTCTAGAGTGAACCCAAAGCTTCTAACTCTGTAGGAACTGCTCTTGGGAACTTTCAACTCTGATTCATTTTGGTTGATGTGAAGTGATACATCTTTCCTCTTTGAAATCATTAGGGTCAAGTTTTCTCTTAAGTTGCCAAAACATTTCATTATAACAATAACAAAATGCAAAATAATTTGAAGTTATATAGAACTTCATATATAAGTACAGTATAAGTTATATAGAATTTATCATATATAAGTACAGTAATGAATACTTGAAGAGCTAATCCATATATCAAGAATTTGCTATGGTTGTCATCATTAGTTTGAACACAAAGATTCTAAGACTCAAGAAATTAAATAAGAAGTCTGAGAATAATTCAGCTATTAAAAGACCAATCAAAGGTTCAAATATAAGTCCTTTAAGTAACAAAACCTCTGGTGCTAACCATGATGGAATATATTCCAAGTTATTAAGATTCCAGCATTTGTGGGAGCTTCCCTTTTTTTTTTAAATGCATCCTAAGCAGTTAATGAATTCTTACATAAATGATAAGAAGAATTTGGACCTCTTATATAAGTTGCTATGCCAAGAAACATTCTACCTAAAACTGAACTCTTTATTGAGTCCTCAAACAGTAATTTGAAATCTGATATCAGCTTAGATTTTCAACACAGAACTGGAAATTAGATGCTCACTAGCTGTGGCAGAAAGTGAATTAGTACCTCTTATGGTAGGTTAATTTCATCAACACGTTATCTTTGAAACTGGAAAATACGTGTTGTTGTTTTACTGCTATAAAATCAAAGAAAAAGAGAGACAAAAGAAATATCCATATCTGCAATTAAAGCCTTAGTTAGTCATCACTGAGGGAAAGCACTGAAACAGAATAGAAAGGGCCTCTCCTAGTGTAGGTAGAGTCTAAGCATCATGCTATCAGAAACTGACATAGAGTGGATCGCCATTGCCTCAGTTATGCCTGCCCTGCCCAAATCATCCAGCCATCAATGAATGAATGAATGAATGAATGAATGGGCCAGTGGGATGGCTGAGTGGGAAAAAATATTGTCAGTGCTGATGCCCTGATGACCAGAGCTCCATTTCTGGAATCTAAAAGAGAGAACTGACTCCCTTTTGCCGAGGCTTGCAAAAATCTACACTACCATACACACACACACACACACACACACACACACACACACACACATGCACACACACACACACACACACATGCACACACACACACACACACATGCACACACACACACACACACACACACACACACACCAGATTCTGGGTGAAAAAAATAAATCAAGAACTGCTCCCACACCGGGAGACATACTTCATAAAATTAAATGTCTATTGGTATCTAACTTACTCATTGAACTTTAATTTCCTTCAGCTTGGCTGTGCACTAAGATCCACAGATAACTTTCTACTATAATCTATAAGTATGACAGTCCTTAGCATTCCTACTTTAGTAAAAAAGGTTGAATATGGGTAATGACAGTTTGAAACATGTTGCAAAGAAAGAGTTGAAGGTAGGAAAAAAAAGAGCAAAATATCCTGATGTTCTTCTTTGCTATGCTAGGAAAGAGTGGCAGGGATGACCTCATGAAATAACCTACTTCTCAGTTCTCAATTGTAATGTAATTTTTAATATGAAAGTTATTTGTTATCACTCACTACCAGGGCCCAGAAGTGAAACATAATCCAAATACATTATCCTTTGTAATATAGGTTTGACATGTAGTTCCCTAGCGAAGTTGTTTTCCAGGGAACTTAGGCCTAATTATTTAACACTTTCGAAGTCAATAAATTACTGGAGAGAAGCAAAAGGCCTGTTCTTGGATGAAATTTCTCCTGTGAAATGAAACTTGTCTCATCCAGTAAGAAGTTACAGCGAGGTATCATTTAATAATAACATGTAATATTTTAAATTACTGTTTAGAAATGTATTGGCTGATATTAACATGACTTTATATAAATGCTGTGTCCTCAATTTAAAAGGACATTGGTAAACCCCTAGGACAGACTAGGCCTTTTCTCCACCTAATTAGATTGTGTGCAGGGTACAGCGCTTCTCTCGAAGATTAACAGAACACTTTCCTTGTCAGTTTAAGTGTTGCCTGTGGTGGTATTTTTTTTCTAATTTAATTAAAAGCTGTTCCTTTATGAAGAACAAGCTTACAGCATAATCCCTCTTACATTTATATTTCTAAATTCCATTCAGGAGCAAGCAGAGAGCGATGAGAGGGAAGAGAAAAGAAAAGACAGAGGAGGAGGGGCCAGTTGTAAGCATATACGATAACGTTAAACACACCTTTGGGCTGTAAGGAGGATTTCATTTCAAAAGTGAAATTGAGTGGATATGAACCAGGTGTCTTGATGGACGGCGGTTTCACCATGATGTGTCAAGCCAAGCTCTATCTCAATAGTTAAGTACCTGCACTAGCAAGTCTCTCATGTTCAAATGCCCACTTTGCAGCTGGATCCTTCAAAATGTGTGATTTCTCTGTAGAGCTCAAGTAATTTTTCTTAGTCTGGTCCTATGTACACTGTTGAATCTGAGCCATTAGTACCATATTGTTGAACCATTTGGTACCCCAAGCACAAGGCTTATGAGCTAGCACATATACTGAACATACCGAAATGCTGTGAGTTAACAACGTTCATCCAACCTCCTTAAAGCTGGTTTCTTGATTAAATAGCATATATCACATTGACATACTCATAATTTTTGCTATGAAGTTTGAATATTCATTTGCATTATTAGATCATTATCATTGTAATATTGTCTGATGTAAGGAAAGGAGAGAGAAAAGAATGTAGAGGGAAAAATGAAATTGTGAATGAAAATCTTGAAAATAGGGATAAGAAGGAAGCATTGACAATAGTCTATTGGATGGATGCAAGAGTACATCAGAAAAGCAGGGTTGTATGTGGATGTAGGTCCTTAAAATGCTTATTAGAAACTCCAGGCTAATCATGGAAACATATTTTTTAAGTGAATATAGTTTATTAGGATTTGTTTAGACAGAAAACTGATTAAAAGGGTGTATTAGTCAGGGTTCTCTAGAGTCACAGAAGTTATGGTAGTCTCTATGTAGTAAAAGAATTTATTGATGACTTATAGTCTGTAGTCCAACTCCCAACAATAGTTGGCAGAAGCTGTGAATGGAAGTCCTAGGATCTAGCAGTTGCTCAGTCCCACAAGGCAAGCAGGCGAAGCAAAACAAGCCTTCCTTCTTCCAATGTCCTTATATAGGTCTCCAGCAAAAGGTGTGGCCCAGATTAAAGGTGTGGCCCAGATTAAAGGTGTGTACCACCACACCTTTAATCCAAGATGACTTTTAATTTGTAAATCTTCCTATTTTATTAATCTTCTGGGATTCATAGCCACTATCCCACAACACCTTTAATCCCAGATGACTTTGAACTCATAGATCTTCCTATCTTAATCTTCTGGGATTCATAGCTACTATGCCTCAAGATCTCCATGCCAAGATTCACGTCAGAAACTTGTATCTCTCAGCCGCCAGATTAGGGCCACAGGTAAGCTTGCTAATTCTAGATTGTAGTTCATTTCAGATATAGTCAAGTTGACAACCAGGAATAGCTACTACAAAGGGATAGAACTTCAGAAAAAGTAGAAAAATAGGAGGGAAAATCAGGCATCAATGGGAGGAGAGGTCTTTGGTCCTGTGAAGGTTCTATGCCCCAGTGTAGGGGAATGCCAAGGCCAGGAAGCAGGAGAGAATAGGTTGGTGAGCAGAGGGAGGGGAGAGGTAAGAGGGTTTTTTTTTTTTTTTTTTTGGAGGGGAAACCAGAAAAGGGGATATCATTTGAAATGTAAATAAAGAAAATATCTAACTAAAAAGAAATAAATTGCAAATGTAATAAATGGAAAAGCATACATGATGTAGGTACATTAACAACTCAAATATGCAATAATTATTTAAAAATAATGGCCTCAAGGCTGGAGAAATGACTCAGAGGTTAAGAACTCTTACTGTTCTTCCAATGGACCTAAGTTAAAGTCTACATCAGGGCTCATAGTGGTCTGTAAGTATAGCTCCAGAGCATGATTCCCTTTTTTGGCTTCTGCAGGCACCACACATATATGCAGGAAAAACATCCATCACAAAAAATAAAATAGAAAGAAAAAATGTCCAATTATACTCATTAGAAGAAAAAGAATATCAGAATCAGTTAATGAAAACTGGAGGGTTGTAGGGGGCAGAGAGAGAGCGAGAGGAAGAGAGAGAGAGAGAGAGAGAGAGAGAGAGAGAGAGAGAGAGAGAGAGAGA
>JADRCD010226681.1:0-11089 GCA_019843815.1 Montemys delectorum
CCAGAAGATGTCACCTCAGTGATGCTGGTCTCTTCTTAATCACCGCTAATTTCTTAGCTCCAGTTAACCAGCATCAATAGTCCCAGTAATGCAAAGTTTTCACTTTAGTAGTTCTGATATCTTGTTAATCACAGCTGATACTTCAGCCCCAGCTAACCAGAACCACAGAATCTTCACAATCAAAACAACATGGCCCTGATAAGAGTCTTTAATTTTCCCTCTGAAATTTCACAAGCCAGGCCTCCATCTTCTGCACTGTTCTCAACATGATCTTCCAAGCTCCTACAGAATATCCCACAGAGTTCTTAACAAACAGTGGCTCTTCTAGCTCAAAGTTCCAAAGTCCTTCCACAATCCTCCCCAAAACATGGTCAGGTTGTCACAGGAATACCCCACTATGCTGGTACCAATTTGTCTTAGTCAGGATTTCTATTCCTGCACAAACATCATGAGCAAGAAGCAAGTTGGGGATGAAAGGGTTTATTTAGCTTACTTCCATATTGCTGTTTATCACCAAGGAAGTCAGGACGGGAACTCAAGCAGGTCAGGAAGCATTTCAGAGATAAAGTTAATTTGATCCTGATGGATAATCTTTTCAATGTCCGTCTATTTTCTATTTGCAAATATTTTTTAAACACTTTTAAGACCATGTTCATCAGGGATATTGGCCTTAAGTTTTCTTTTGCTTGTTCTTTAACAAGTCTAAGTTTTGTGGGTTTTGATTTGTTTTGTTTTGTTTTTTATTAGAGTGACATTGGCTTCCTTTCCTCCCACCTGCCTCTACAATCATTGCTCTTAACTGCTGAGCCATTTCTCCAGCCTGAGGGAGAATTTCTTTAATAAGCCCATCTCTCAGGAACAGTTTTGGTTCAGTGTATCCCAGAAGTTTTGTTTGGTTGTGTTTTTATTTTCATTTATTTCCATGACATATTTACTTCTTTCTTGATTTGTTCTTAGACCCATTCATCATCCAGGAATGGGTTGTTGAACCTCCATGAGTTTATATAATTACTAGAGACTTGTTGGATGCCAACTTTAAGTTTTGCTGCATTGCGGTCAGATAGGATACAAGAAGTGGTTTGAATCTTTTTGCATTCATAGAGATTTGTTTTGTGTCCTAGGATGTGGCCTGTTTTAGCAAAGAATCCATATGATGCTGAGTAGAATGTGTATTCTTTGGGGTGAAATATTCTGTACGTATGATTTAAGTCCATTTGATGTATGATGTCAATTATTCCTCTATTTTCTGCTCAGATAACCTGTCTACTAGAGAAAGTAGATTGATGATGTTAATGTGCCAATTGAGCACCCGAGAGGTTAGTGTATATATGTTTAGGATTGTAATGTCTTCTTGGTTAACTATTTCCTTGATTAGAATGAAGTGTCTCTTCTTATTTTTTCTGATTAGTTTTAGTTTCAAGTCTATTTTGTCAGATATTAGAGTAGTAATGCCAGCCTGCTTCGTGGTCCCATTTGATTGGAGTTCATTTACTCATCCTTTTATTTGAAGGCAATGCCTATCTTTAAAGCTGTGTTTCTTGACCCATTCAGCCAGCCATTGTCTTTTGATTGGATTATTTACTTACTATTGAAATATGCATGTTAATTGAGATCATTGAGTTGTGGATTTTTGGTGTTGTGTTTTCAGTGGTATTTCATATTTCTTTTCACATTCTCTCTGCTATGTTCATTCTTGTTTTTCAGTCAGAAATATTGAATCCTGTATTTTCTTTAGGTTTGATTTGATGAACATAAATTTTTTAGGTATTTATTGTCTTTAAAAGTTTTTCTTTCTCCTTCAGTCATGGTGGATAGTTTTGCTGGGTATATATTCTAGATTGGCCATCATAGTCTTTCAGGATTTGGAATGCATTGCTCTAGATTCTTATAGTTTCCAAAGTTTCCTGAGAAATCATCTGTCCTTATGATGTCCATATCTGAAGACCGTAAGGATCTTCTTTTCTAGTCCTTTCTACTTAGTGTTCTATGTGCTTCTTGTATCCACATGGGTGTGTCTTTCCTTAGTTTGGGGAAGTTTTCTTCTATGATCTTGTTCAAGATCTAGTCTATGCCATTGAGTGGGGATTCATCTCCCTTATCTCCACCTCTACTTTAAAGGTTTAATATTTTTCATGATGTCCCATATTTCCTATATGTTTCTTACCTGTGTTTTAGTTTTTTTCATACTCCTTGCTTATTTGGTCTAGGTCTACTGTTTTATCTGTAAGTCCTGATCTTTCATCTTCTGTTTGACTTGTTCTATTTATAAGGCTTTCCTTTGAGTTTTCTAGTTACATTATTGTGTTTTCAACTCCATCATTGTTTCACCTTGAGTCTTCTTTACTGTTTATATCTCCTTATTGAATTCTGTCTTCCAGTCCTGGATTTAATCATTTTCATAAATCTTAATGGTGTGTGTGTGTGTCTGTGTGTGTGTTCTTGAGAATCATTCAAGCATTTCTTCTCCTTATTTTCTTTGTCCTTTATTTTATTGAACTTCATCTCTTTGCCTTCCTTAAATTTCTTGAATTCTTTGATGAAGTGTCTAATAATTCTTTTAAACTCTAAAGTGTCTGATAGTTCTTTTAAATTGCATGTCCTGGTGTTGATCTAGGAAATTCTCTTTGGCAAGCATTTCTATAGAAGTATTAGGTTTGAGAGAGCAAGTATTGCTTGATCTTTCATTGTGGTATTTTTGTAATAAGATCTAGGCATGTGGACATCTTTTCTTAGGTCTATATCTGATATGCACTGCAGGCAAAAGATGTACAGGATCATTGGATCTTGAGGTTGGTGTTGGGAACCAGAAGCCTGGCTCATGCTTCACCCTGAGAAACTGCTGAAGTGCTGGGAGCCAAGCACTTCCCAGCCCCGCTAATTGCTGATATTTGCTCCAGCAGAGACAATAGGAGCCAGGAGACTTGGGAACAAGCACTCTCCTCCCTGGGACAGTGTTAACCTTTGTCCTGCTGGAGGTGCCTGGATCCATCTTCACAGAGACAGTTTCCTGAGATAAGAGCCGCAAGATGTCCCAGGCTGGTTATCAGCATCCATCCAGATGTTCCTTTTCATCTACCTCATCTTACGCCTTATTCTCCTCAGCCCCTCCCTATTTCCTCTCTCTGTATGTATATATTCTGGCCCTTGGCCATTATTAAAGTTAGACCTTGACAAAAGATTTGCTTGGTCTTGCTTCTCTTTCTCGCCCATTCTCCTTTACAGGCTAAGGTCCCCCTGGAGCCCACGGAATAACTAAACCCTGTGGGACAGGGTAGGTTGGAAATGGTTTGGGTTGAATGAAGTCTGGTGGACAGAGGCAACTGGGCTTGTACATAGTATGTGCCTCCTGGTCCAAGCCTAGAATGTGAGGGTAGATCTGAATGGGTGTAAAGTTTGTATGTAGGCTAGGAAGGGCTTGTGGGTTGGGGGTAGGTAGGGTGGACCTTGGCTGAAGCTAGGGATTGGTTGCAGCCCAAGGAAAATTGAATCTGGGTCACTGGATATAGCACCCTCATCTAGATCTGGTGGCCTGGGGAGAAGGTGTGGGTAAGGAGGGTCAGGGAAACTTAGCAGGCTAATCTCTGGTGAAGGATGTGGGAGATCTAGCTGAGCAAGGCCTGTCAAGTTTTTCTACTTTTGATCTCTTTCTAGTGCTTTTAAGTGGCTTTATTTAGTTATTCACTTATGTCCCCAGTTTATATCTATAATCTGCAAGAAGGTAAATAAAGTAGTAGAAATTCAGCCATATCAGTCAGGAAGCATTTCATCTATCACAGAAAGTGCAATATTGTTTTTTTTTTTTATTTTGAACCACAAAGTATGACTTAGCTGCTGATCTAGAAGCATATAGACAGGAGCCTAGCATGGCTGTCTTCTGAGAGGCTCCACCCAGCAACTGACTCATACAGACAGAAAGACTCACAGCCAAGCATTGGATAGAACTTGAAGACTCTTATGGAAGAGTTGGGGGAAGGATTGAGGGCCCTGAAGCAGAAAGGAACTCCATAGGAAGATCAACAGAGTCAACTAACCTGAATCCTTGAGGGCTCTCAGAAACTAAACCATCAAGCAAAGAGCACACACAGGCTGAACCTAGCCCCCTCCCCCACCCTGACCCCAGACACACACACATATGTAGCAGATATGCAATTCAGTCTTCATGTGGGTCCCAAACAACACGAATGGGACTATCCTTAAAGCTGTTGCCTGTCTATGAAATCTGTTCCCCTAACTTGGCTCTCTAGTCTAGCCTCAGTGGGAGAAGAAGCACCTAGTCTTTCAGAGACTTGATGTGTCAGGGTGTGGAGATACACCTTCTCTTGGAGGAGAAGGAGAGGAGGTATGGAGGAAGGAACTGGGGGAAGGATGGGGAAGGCTGACAGCAATAGGGTTGTAAAGTGAATTTTTTAAAAAGGTGTGTTTTAGCAAATTCAAGCAGGAAACAGTATATGGGATACTATTAATATATTTACTATCTAGGATTATCAAATAAAATACGACAGACTGAGTGGCTTAAACAATGGATACTTATTTTCTCATAATTATAGAAGTCAAAGGTCTACAATCAAGGTTCTGGCCAAGTCCTCTCTCCTTCCTGCTCAGACTAAGCTAAAGTCAAAAAAGAATATATGTCAAGTAGCAGTTGACAGACAGACAGACAACAAAATATCATTGACTCAAGATACCATTGTTCAAAATATCCAGCAGAAACTGACCAGGGAAGGCCTGTTGAAGCTAACAGCTGGAATTTCCAATAAAGAGAGGCCCAGACAGAGCAGAGTCTCCTCAAGTGAGGGCTCCAAGTGAAAGAATAGCAATGGGTAGAAAAGACAACATTGAATCAGGCACTCAAACTGTCCAGGAAGCTGAGGCTGTCAGCTGGAATGGCTAATTGAGTTTTTCTTTCCACTGATAACCCTCCACTGCTGAACTCCCAGCTCCTCTCTCCCACTGTAAACATGTTGCTGTCATGGAGTAAACAAATAACATTTGTTGGAAATGATCTGCCCTCCAGCTGTTTATAAGGACATGATGTGTTCACTCTTGGACTGTTCTCTACCCTCCCTGTCACAGAATTAGAGGAGCCAGACCACCCCCAGACAAAGCGGCGTGAAGAACATTTGGCGTAGACATGCTCTGTGTTGGGTGGGGAGGGCGGCAGCAACCCACTTCCAGCTCAGCTCCTCGGTGAGCTCACGTTGCACAGGCCAGAAATGATGGTGCTGCTCATCACACGTTGTGGTCTTTTCTCTATGTGCACCCCGCTAGAGGAAGGAAGGATATGCCATCTCTGGATATGACGAATTGGCATATTGAAGAGTTTAAGCTGAAACACATTAGAGAAGTTACTTAGAGAAAGACTGTCTGACTTGTCCCTCTGGTGTGCAGCATCCATAAAACTCCTTTGAGACAGGGCCTTCCTTATACAGAGGAAAGGAAATAGCCTTTCTCACCATGGCTGCCGTGGCTTGAGGACTTGTACTGCTTTCATTGCTCTCAGGCTTCCCCAGGCACCGCTGTCCTAGCGACTCTCCTATAACTTACTGTCATAGTCCAGAGGTCTCTTTGCTCTGCTGCTCCTTCATACATCATTGCTCATTGTCTAAATGATATAAAGCCATTGGCTTTGACTGTATGGTTTTTTTTAAAAAAGAATTATTAATTTATTTTATGTATATGAGTTTGCTCATACCAGAAGAAGGGCATCAGATCCCATTACAGATGGTTTTGAGCCACCATATGGTTGCTGGAAATTGAACTAAGGACCTCTGGAAGGGCAGTCAGTGCTCTTAACCACTGAGCCTTCTCTCCAGTCTTTTGACTATCTCTTTAGACTTCTCTCTTGTGGAGAGCCCCATGTGTGTATATACAGTTAACAGTTTCCACAGAGATTGTCCATCTATCACAAGTGAACCTAGAGAACTTGTTTTTTAAAACTGGACATCGACTGTTCCTTGAAAGTTGATGTGGCTCTTGAGAGTTATATACGGTGTCATTAGTGCCTTTCCACTGTTTTAGTCTCCTTTGTATCACTGAGATAAAATGTCTAAAGTGATATCTTAAGCAACTTAAGTGAGGAGGGCTGACTTCCTGTTCACAACATCAGAGGTTTTAGTCCACAATCCTTGGCTCCATTGATTCTGGGCCCAAGGTACGGCAAAGCAACATGATAACAGGACCCTGTGTTAGTGTCTACTCACCTTGTGGAAGACAGGACACAGAGCAAGGAAGGGAACAGGGACTAAGTACAAGATTCAAAGGCATGCTGCTACTGCCAGATTTCCTCCATGGATTTTCCAGTCTCTAAATAGTGATGCCAACCAGGGACACAGAGCTTGAGGGAGACTTAACATTTAAGCTAACACCACTGGGGTGGGTTCTTTACAGCTTGAAATTTCTTACATGTAAATCTCACTGGTAAATCTCAGGTCACATATCTCTCTTGGCAACAGGGAATCTCTGGGAAAATGGACTCCTGATTTCTACAGCACAGTGTGTAGAGTGACATAATTCGGGGATTCCCAAGCATAAGAAAGAGGCACACAGTTTCTGAGTGATCAAAAATAACCACCTAACACTGCATGACTCGTGGAACAATTGCATAAGATTGCAAGGAGTTTCCTTTTTGAACAATTGTAACTTCTTTTGAATAAACTTTTGCTATTCAGATGTCAATTTCTCCATGGATAAAAGCAGTTAAAAAAAAATTCTAAAAGCTATCGCATGCTAATAATTTAAGATGATTAAGGAAATAGGTGATATTTTTTCCTAGGATATATCTGTTACACATGACCAATGAAGAAACCTAATTAAAGAGACCACTGTGGGAAAAATTTTAAACATTTGTTAAAGTACAATCTCGCCTCTAAAATACTAGGCCAAAAGGGCACTTGAGATTAATTAGTTCTCTGACCCCCAAAGAATAGAAATTTTTTGAAATATTTAACATGTTCCTGAGCATGGATAAAAATAGAACACTTTCCAGCTTGGTTTGCTAAGTTATAATAGCCTGTGCTGTCTACTTAAGCAATGGTCTCATCTACTCTAGAAGATGAAGGTGTGAGGAGATTGCAGATAGAAATGCCGCAGCAGGTCTGTGACCAAGCCTAGTCCTTAGAGGTTGGGAAAGATGACCACCAGACCCTGGACAGTTGTGGTCTTTGCCCCTGGCAGAGAAGCAAATGAGTTTGGTCCATTTTGCAGAAAGGTCACTGAGAGGAGAGATGACCTTGGCTCTTATCTTTTGTCCTCTAACATATTTCCTTATTGGTTTCATCATTGCTGGGACCTAGAACCCATAGGTCAAGGGAGTGCATTGATGGGGGCCTCCCTGAAGCCAGCATTCCAGAGCAGGTGGGGGCAGATGAGGGTGATTCTGGAGATATCTACAGAAGCCAAATCACACACTTTCACACCATGTCACTGTCTTGATAAAGACTGAACGGAGTGAGCAGGTGCCTACTGAGGCATGCTGAGGATGCTCAGGCACTCAGCAGCCTGGATAAACTGACAAGCAGGCAGGACTCTGCTAAAACTGGCTGTATCCAGATGGTCCTTGTAGAAGGGTCAGGGTCTGTACTAACAAGAAATAGACTGCCACCAGTCACTGCTGCTTCCATCACTGCCAAAGAATCATGCAGCCACCGAGTATTCAGACATATAACTGCAGCAGGGCAAAATGAGAAGAAAAGACTCACTCTGTTGACTTTCCAGCTCAGAAGGAGAACATTATAATCCTCAAACCAGAAGGAATCAGAGGTGAAGTTTATACTGTCTATGAGAACGCTGGAAGAAGTCAACATGAAATGATAATCTGATGCATAAGAAGACCCAAACTTTCAGTCATGAGATTGATTCGTTCTGGGGATCTATTGGCTAGTGTGGTCACATAGGTAACTGTTAGCTTATGGCTGTGCTAAGAGAGCAGGCATAATAAGACCCAGAGGGCAGGCATTTCCAGTCTCTCACCTGAATAAGTGACATGAATCCAGAAGGTACACTTTGTGAAGTAACTCCTCACAAACCAAAGAACTCAGTCATGGAGGTCTAGTAATCAACAACTCCTGAGCCTTCTATAGGAAAGCTCTTGGCCTCATTACACAACAGTAGAGAAACCCAAAAACTATGCCTACGTATAGCTACCCCCCCCCCAAATAGGTACATTTAAGATTGTGAACAAAACACTTAAGGGAGAATCCACAGGTGGACAAGATTGAGTGGTAAGCATTTGGGAGGGCTGCTTGTTTGGTAAGTCAAGGTTGGACTACAAGTGGGAGAAAGAAGAAACATATTTATGGGCCTCAGCTTACCCTTTTAGAAATGAGTGAACTTAGAGATCAGCACAGTGAATGGTAAATAGGGGTCCAGGAGAACTCAGATGGTTATCTGGGTGAAGGAAAAGAGGAGCAGAAATTCTGGTAGAAGCAGGAGCCCAGAACAGAGATGGGGAGAACCCAGGAAGTAAGGTAAAGAATCCAGTGAAGAGGGGGAGACATCAGAACCCCAGAAGTAGAGTAAGACCTCAGGAAAGCCAGCAGACCCTGTTAGCAGGGAAAAGCCTGGAGGGGCCACCAGAACTCTAAGAGAATATATGGTTGCTGAGAGAGAGAGAAAAAAAGAGATTGATGGTGAGGAAGACAGTTGATGATGTAGCCCGAGAGCCTAGAGAGAGGAGTTAAGTGAGGAGGAGTGTCAGAGAAGAAGGAATCTACAAGAACTGAGTGTTTCATTTTATAGGAGCTTGTTGTTGGAACCAAGGTGAAGGTGGGTTTTAATGGAGTTGTTATAGGACTTTTTGTTCTGTTTTGTTTTAAGGTAGGGTTTCTCTGTATAGCCCTGGCTGTCCTGGAACTCCCTCTGTAGACCAGGTTGGCCTCGAACTCAGAAATCCGCCTGCCTCTGCCTCCCAAGTGCTGGGATTAAAGGCATGCACCACAGTGGTTCTCAACCTGTGGGTCCTGACCCCTTAGGAGGGGGCATCAACAGACCTCTTCACATGGGTTGCCTAAGACCATCAGAAAACACAGATGTTTACATTACAATTCATAACAGTAATGAAATTACAGTCATGAAGTAGCAATGAAAATACTTTCATGGTTGGGGGAATCACTGTACCATGATGAACTTTATCAATGGATTGTAGCATTGGAAGGTTGAGAACCACTGACTTAAACAGTTGTGTTTTGTTTGTTTGAGTTTTGGTTACAAAAAATGTTGCCCCACACCCAGGAAGGTAATATATTAGTTATTAAAAAGGGTAAGATAGTTTAAGGTAATTTTAGCTTTGGACTTGTAATGTCTTAACTTATTATTGAAGTTTTTAAAATTAGATACTTTCTTTATTTACATTTCAGTTGTTTTCCCCTTTCCAGGTCTCCCCTTTGGAAACCCCCTATCCTATCCCCCTCCCTTGCCTCTATGAGGGGGCTCCTTCACCCACCCACCCACTCCTGTCTTCCTTCCCTGGCATTCCCCTACACTGGAGCATCAATACCCTGAGGCCCAAGAGCCTCTCCTCCTACTGATGTCCAACAAGGCCATCCTCTGCCACATATGTGGCCTGAGTCATGGGTCCCTCCATGTGTATTCTTTGGCTGGTGGTCCACTCCCTGGGAGCTCCAGGAGGTCTGGCCAGTTGACACTGTTGCCCCCTCCATGGGGCTACAAATCCCCTCAGCTTATTCAGTCCCTTCTCCAACTCCTCCATCAGGGGCCCCTGGGTTCAATCCAGTGGTTGGCTGCGAGCATCCTCCTCTGTATTTGTCAGGCTCTGGCAGAGCCTCTCAGGAGACAGCCATACCAGGCTTCCATCAGCAAAGCACTTCCCAGCATCCATAATAGCATCACGGTTTGGTGACTATATACGGGATGGATCCCCAGGTGGGGCAATCTCTGTATGGCCTTTCCTTCAGTCTCCACACTTTGTCTCCATATTTCCTCCTGTGAGTATTTTGTTAACCCTTCTAAGAAGCACCGAAGTATCCACATTTTGGTCTTCCTTCTTCTTGGGCTTCAAATGGTCTGTGAATTGAATCTTGCGTATTCCAAACTTTTGGACTAATATCCACTTATCAGTGAGTACATACTATGTGTACTGGCTGGTTTTGTGTGTCAACTTGACACAGATTGGAGTTATCACAGAGAAAGGAGTTTTGGTTGGGAAAGTGCCTCCATGAGATCCAGCTGTGGGGCATTTTCTCAATTAGTGATCAAGGAGGTAGGGCCCCCTGTGGGTGGTACCATCTCTGGGCTGGAAGTCTTAGGTCCTATAAGAGAGCAGGCTGAGCAAGACAGGGGAAGCAAAGCCAGTAAGGAACATCCCTCCATGGCCTCTGCATTAGCTCCTGCTTCCTGACCTGTTTGAGTTCCAGTCCTGATTTCCTTGTGATAAACAGCAATGTGGAAGTAAGACAAATAAACCCTTTCCTCTCCACCTCGCTTCTTGGTCATTATATTTGTACAGGAATAGAAACCCTGACTAAGACAAATTGGTACCAGCATAATGGGGTATTCCTGTGATAACCTGACCATGTTTTGGGGAGGATTGTGGAAGGACTTTAGAACTTTGATCTAGGAGAGCCACTGATTGTTAAGAACTCTGTGGGATGTTCTGTAGGAGCTTGGAAGATCATGTTGAGAACAGTGCAGAGATGGAGGCCTGGCTTGTTAAATTTCAGAGGGAAGATTAAAGACTCTTATCAGACCATGTTGTTTTGATTGTGAAGATTCTGCAGTTCTGGTTAGCTGGGGCTGAAGTATCAGCTGTGATTAACAAGATTCCAGAACTACTAAAGTGAAAACTTTGCATTACTGGGACAATTGATGCTGGTTAGCTGGAGCTAAGAAATTAGCAGTGATTAAGAAGAGACCAGCATCATTGAGGTGACATCTTCTGGGGAGTGTTTTCTGAGAGCACAAAGAGGCTATTTTCCAGAGATAGCCAAGGTTGTACCTTGTGCTGCAACAGGACTTGGTAATGTGTAAGAGTCACCCAGATGGTACTGGTTTTGACAGCACAAAGGGGTCATGAAGAGCAGCTGAGGCTCAGCACAGTGAGAGGCCATGGAAGGCCATTGGTGAAAGTGCAGCC
>JADRCD010226682.1:7388-23348 GCA_019843815.1 Montemys delectorum
CCTCTGCCTCTGCCTCTGCCTCTGCCTCTGCCTCTGCCTCTGCCTCTTCAATGCTGGGATTAAAACATTGTCAACTTAGTAGCTCATCTTTAAAAAGTCTGAATGGCTATTTAGGATTAATGGTTGAATACTTGGTCCCTATTTGGTGGAACTGTTTGGGAAGGATTAGGATGTGTTGGAGGTGGGTTTTGTGGCTTCAAAGATTCACCATTTCCAGAATGTTCTCTGCCTCCTGCTTGTGGATCATAATGTGAGCTCTCCATTGTTGCTGCTCTGCCTTTGCTCCTGCACCACAGACTCTAGCACCCTGGAGCTGTAAGCCCAGATCAAAGCTTTCTCCTACAAACCACCTTGCTCATGGTGTTTTGTCATGTCAACAGAAAAAGTAACTAAGGTACTGCATCCGTGTGTCTCTGTCACTGGCTGGTGTGGATCTGCAGCAGTGGTTCTCAACCTTCCTAGTGCTGTGACGCTTTAATACAGTTCCTCATGTTGTGGTGACTGCCCCAATCCTAAATTTATTTTCGTTGCTACCTCATAACTGTAATCTTGCTATTGATTGTAATATACATATGAAGTGTAATGTAAATATCTGATACACGACCCCACAGGTTGAGAGCCACTGGTCTAGAGGGTAACTGCTGGAGTGTCCACATTCCTGGAACTCTCTCTCTTTACAATGAATAGTACAGAGACACACAAATAGTTACAGCAATGGAGAAAGTCTATTAAAGTGGAGACCCAGAGCTCTGGAGGTGTGCCATGTCTCTCCTGTGACCCAGCTCTGAGACAGAAGAAAGTAGGGACTGAGGTAAGGTCCCTGCTGACCTTGTATAGGCCCTTAATGCAGTGTCCTCCTCTCCCGTATAAAGAAGCAGGCTTTTTAGAACAAGCTGTCTTGGCTGAATGAAGCTCAGGTGGACTATGGAGGCTGCTGTCATTCCCCACAGCCTTCTGTGTGTTCATCTCTGGAATTTCCCCCTCTGCTGTTTTCCTGTCTTCTCAGGCTGTTGTAGAACAGGGTCAGCTCTTGGCTTAGAGAGCTGACCACCACTTGCCTCCTGGAAGGATCCAGAGGGAAGACAGACAAAGGAGAAGCAAACTGTGACCAGCTAGTACTAGAAAGCCAGGAAAGCCAGTGCTTGAGCCCAGGGGCAAGGGAATTCACTGTTGACACCTACAGGCAGCTGGCCAGGCCCCTGACAGCCTCGCTGCCACCTCCTTCACAGGATGACAGCTGGAAGCTTGATCAGCCAACCCTTCCATGAAACCCCGAGTGGCTCTGATCTCCATTCTAGGCATTTGCAGGAGGAACCAAAGAAGGCATGCCAAGGCCATCCTGCTTGGGCTTGGCACAGAGCAGTCATCCACAAGTGCTCTGAGTCCAAAGGCAGATTCATAGGCCAGCAGTTGAGTGTGGTGATGCTGTAACAGAGCACAAAGCCACAATGGCTGACAAGAAGCTGTCAGGGCCACGGCAGGTTCGTCCTCTCTCAAGGGCCCAGCCTCTATGGGTGCTGTTTTTAGAGTAGGGCAAGAGAGACAAATGGTGGGGTTTTTATTTTTAACCTGGACTGAGCAGTCGGATGAGGAGACCGTGAGCTGTGAACAGGGGCCCCAGGCCATAAACACATTCATCCTCAGTTAACACCTCCAAAACTCAAGGCTGGCCAGCAGCTGCATATGTTGGCTAGTTCTGTTTGTAACACCACACGCTCCTCTGTTTCCCCCTGAGAGGAAGCAGAGTGTCCTATTGTGTACTCAGTGATACAGAGCTGAGCTGTGGCTCCCAGACAGCAGGAAGGAACTTCTCCATTGATCCCACTCTCTGGACTCGCCCAGCAGTGTGACCCAACAGAAGTCTAAGTGGATGGAGTGTGCTGGAACGTTTCGTGACTTATAGAATCTGCCCACTCCTGAAGAAAAAGGACATGGGTTTTGTGTTTTACATTTAAGATGTATTTTAATAGATAGCCTGTACACATCATACAAACAAAAAGATCCAAGCCAGTGTGCAGAGAAGGGGCCCTCTGCTTCTGTCTGTCATTTTGAAATATATTTATATGCATTATGTGTCAGGATGACATGGGGGGCGGCGTTTGGATGCCACAACATGTGCTTTGAGGTAAAGGAAGATTTTTGTGCAGTCGTTTCTCTCTTTCTACCTTTAAGCGGGTTCCAGGTCAGATCACCAGGTTTTTGTGGCAAGTTCCTTTATCTAATGAACCATACTGCTGGCCCCGGCCTGTGCCTCTTGAAGATTTGTTTTTCTTCCACTGCGGGTCATATTTCCCAGGATCCGATGGAGCTATTTTTGACACACAAGGTAGGACACTTTAGTTTGTTACATGAGGGATAGTGTGCTGTGCCGCTGTTTATTTAACCAATTTCAGAATGTCAGACATTCGGGGCTGTTTAGCCTTCAGTGAATACAGACGATGCTGCCTAAAGAGCTTTATGGGTGCAGAAGGTTCACACCTGCTTGAGCATACCTTGCTGTCAGTTTTCAGAAGCTGAGCTCTCAGGTAGGGGATTAGCCTCACTAGTTTTGATAGACACTGTCAAATCATGCTCTTCCATAATTGTTCCATTTTACAAGCAAGCAGCAGGCAGAAGGATGCAATTTTCCAGACATTTTGGATATGGCACATAGGAAAATTTGACAGTCCTGAAGGTGGATAGTGATATCTTGGTTTAGGTTTCAGTTGCATTTTCTTCCTTCCATTCTGTAGTGTTGAGCGTCTCCTTTTTTTTTTTTTTTTTAAGGACTTATTTTACTTATTTTATGTATATGAATACACTGCAGCTGTCTTCAGACACACCAGAAGAGTACATTGGATGCCATTACAGATGGTTGTGAGACACCGTGTGGTTGCTGAAATTGAACTCAGGACCCCTGGAAGAGCAGTCGGTGCTCTTAACCACTGAGCCATCTCTCCAGGCCCTTGAGCGTCTCTTCTAATGCATGTCATATTGTACTTCAGTCTCCACACCTCAGGTACCAAGATGGCCATGTGATCTAAGGTGTCACATCTCATCAGCTCAGTTCTTTGCCTGTGTTTGTGGTTGTTGCTATTGTTGGATTACTTTTCAATTGACTTATCTCAGTCTTTAAGATAGGGATTTTGTGGGTTGTCTGAGATTCTGATTTTAATTAACTTGCAGGTGGATTTGCATGTATGATTCTGATTGGTTTGGCCCTGGGGACAGTCATGATTGCCCTACAGTGTCAGCTTGAGTGGATTTCAGTGTGACTCTGAAGGTGTTTCCAGAGAAGTTCAGCTGAAGGGGAAGACTTACCCTGAGTGTAGGGGATACCATCAATGGACTGAATACAAAGAGGAAAGGGAGAAAGAGTGGTGGGCTGGCAGGATTACAGGCGTATACCACCATGCTTGACTTATGTAGTCCAAGGGATTGAATCCGGAGCACAATGTAGGTTAGATCTGAACCCTATGAACTGGCTACTTTTCCTGGCCCTAGCCTTACACTTACACGAAGAGAAAAAATTCCAGTTTTAAATTACTTTCTTTCTGATAGTTGTCTATAATGATGGGCTTACAGGTGAATGTCTTTTAGGGGAGGCAGGAAAGCAAAGATTGAGACAGAAAGAAAATGGCTCCAGGGCTGGAGAGGTGGCTCAGCTGGTAAAAGTACTTGCTGCTCTTGCAGAGGGCTCACACTCCATCCACAGCACCCACATCCCAGTGGCTCACAACTGTTTGTACTTCGAGCTCCAGTGTGTCTGATGCCCAAGGGTGCCCACATTCACATGCATGTACATGTACATAACACGCAGACACACAGAGAAGCAAAATAAATCATTAAAAGAAATGGAACCAATATCAAACAAAGGCACGGCATAGTGTGTTCTGAGAGTCACAGTGGGTCTCTTATGCTGCTGGGAGCTCCATGCTGCCTGAAGTAGTGACAGGAAATGATTACATCAGCCTGGATTAGATGTGGATCTTCAGAGGCTAAGGCACCTGTCCACACATCCTTCATGGGTGTCAGGTTCCAGAGAGACCTGATTCAGCCTTCTAAAACAGCACATCTCCTGCCTCTCCCTGACAAGACCACGAGGAAGAAAATAAGAAAATTAGTGTGCCCAGATGACTTGGGCCCTCAGGGGAGACTCAAGGCTTCCAGTGGGCATCAGTGGGCAACTGGGGAGATGGAGGCAGGGGGGTCAGAAATTCAAGGTTATTGTTGGCTTCATAGAAAGGTCTGGGCCAGCCTCAGTTGTGTGAGACTCTGTTTTAAAATAAATAAATAAATAAATAAATAAAGTAAAATAAAATAAAAATGTAAAAGATGCATTTCATTTTACAAATGTAATGTGATCAATTGCTTGGAGACACACACACACACACACACACACACACACACACACACACACACACACCCAGCATCTCACTGAGTTAATAATCTCAGTCAGCCCTCTTGACAGCCCTGGGAGCAGGAATTATGATTTTCTTCAGTGAATAAGCAAGGAAACCAAGCGCAGAACTTGATGCCACAGCTAGTACAGGAACATGCGGCCCGGCATGTATAAGAGTGTAGGCCCACCTGCACTGTGCTTCTTGACCCTGAACACTCGTACTTACTGTCTTCTCGCCCACAGCTACAGTTTGGCAGTGGTTTAGCCCCCTAAAGGTTCATGTGCTAGCTTAGTGTAGAGGTGCTGAAGGGGAGGGGCGTTTAAGGGGTGGGGCATAGAGGTGCCGAGGGGGAGGGGCGTTTAAGGGGTGGAGCCTAGAAGTGCTAAGGGGGAAGAGCCTTTAAGGGGTGGAGCCTAGCAGGAGGTAGTTAGGATGTGACTGGGTCAGTTCTTGTAGGAACAGATTGCTAGATGAGACCATGAAGTCATCTTTGAGTCCCTTTGCTGTACACTTTTTGTTTTGTTTTGTTTTTTTGTTTTTTGTTTTTCGAGACAAGGTTTCTCTGTGTAGCCCTGGCTGTCCTGGGCTCGCTTTGTAGACCAGGCTGGCCTCGAACTCAGAAATCCGCCTGCCTCTGCCTCCCAAGTGCTGGGATTAAAGGCGTGCGCCACCACCGCCCGGCTTGTTGTACACTTTTGACACAGTGTGCCGTTTGACACGATGACCTCGCCAGAGCCAATGCTGATGCCCTGTTCTTATAGGGTCAGAACTGTGAACTGAATAAAACTCTTTTCTTGTTGTCTTTTTTTTTTAATATTCATTTATTTTATTTATATGAGAACACTGTAGCTGTCTTCAGACACTCCAAAAGAGAGCATCAGATCCCATTACAGATGGTTGTGAGCCACCATGTGGTTGCTGGGAATTGAAGTCAGGACCTCCAGAAGAGCAGTCAGTGCTCTTAACCGCTGAGCCATTTCTCCAGCCTCAACTCTTTTCTTTAGAAAGTGCCCTACCTCCAATATTCTGTTATGATGACACAAAAAGAAACTGTGGCAGTCTCTCTGAGGGAGACACATTATCTTACTATTTTTATTTAATGGGTTTGGCTGTTTATGAGTTTGAATATCTTTCTATATTATATAAATCATTTGTCTTGATTTTTCTGCTGTCTTTCTCCATTTTCAATATCTTCTTCTCTCTGTGTGTGTGTATCTGTCTGTCTGGACATGTGTGTTTGTGTGTCTGTCTCTCTGTCATATATACTGACTAGTTTTCTTACCTTTACTGTGGTTTTCCAGCTTCTGAGACGTTTTAGATAATCTCAAAGTGCCCCTCCTGCCTATCTCTCAGGTGCTCACATTGCAGCCATGAACCTGCCTGCCTAGCTTGTTCCCATTAATTTTATACTCAAGAGGTTTGCATCCCTCTCACAAAAAGACAAATATTCATTCATATCTTTAATGTAGGAGGTGAGTTTGTTTTCCACATTAGTCCCTTGTTCTGTCTAGAAGTTACTGGCATTTTTTTTTTCTTCAAAAAGTCTCCTCAGGAGGACACTGAAAAGTATGCCTGCGTCCTTTCTCTGTTCTGACACACTTGTAACCTGGATGAGTTCTTCCTCATCATCCAAGTGCCGAATGTGTCATGTCTGACATCTGGACCAGAGACTCTGAGGACCATACCAACAAAGACATAGACACCCATTGAAGAAAACCACATCAGCCTGGCAGTGGTGGCACATGCCTTTAATCCCTGCATATGGGAGGCAGAGGCAGGTGGATTTCTGAGTTCGAGGCCAGCCTGGTCTACAGAGTAAGTTCCAGGACAGCCAGGGCTATGCAGAGAAACTCTGTCTCAAAAAAACAAAAAGAAAAAAGAAAAAAGAAAAAAAGAAAAAGAAAAAAAAACCACATCAGTTTTTAGAACTTACCCCCCAATACCAGATGCCATCAAGCCCATGGTTTTTAAATCATTGGATGGTTTTGTTCTCAGGGTCAGAGAGTTTCACTAAACTTCGTCAAACACTTCGGTATAACTGTCAGCCATGCAGGCAGTGCTTGGTGCCTGGATTCTCAGCCTCCAGTGTAATCGCATTTGCACCCCCAGGTGTCAGAAAATCGTCCCTGACCCCTAACTTCCAACCCAACCCTGAGCATGTTGGTGTCTTTAGCTTTTACAACGTCATTGTTGAACTTGACTGCTTTTCACAAAGGCAGCTGCACAACTAGCCATCCCCAAAGCAGTACATTCTTCTTGGTTGCATTTTTAAATTCTCAATCTTTTTCTTAACAAATGTTACAACTGAATGTTTATTGCTGTTGGTTTGGACTTCTGTTTAATCCTGTTTAAACCAGTTTGAGTCAGTCACAATCTGGTGATTCATTGATTGTCCTTCTCTGAATATGCTCAACCTCACATTTGACACCTGGGCTTTCATTTTTCCCCCCTGAGACAGGGTTTCTCTGTGTAGCCCTGGCTGTCCTAGAACCTACTCTGTAGACCAGGCTGACCTCGAAGTCAGAGATTCACCTGCCTCTTCCTCCCAAGTCCTGGAATTAAAGGTGTGTACCACCATCCTGAGCTTTCTACATTTTTATTTATGTCTTTGAACATCAAGTTCACAGTGAGAAAACTGAGGCTCAGGGTGGTGGGGTGACGTGACCAAAGTCTCAAGACTCCAGTGGGGATCTGAGCTGAGTGGTGATAAGGGTCTGTACACATGGCCAGGACAGAGTATTAGTCAACGGTGACAAGGACACTAGTGTCACACCCAACAGTCCACTATGAAGTCACGCACCTGACTCTCAATACCCTAGCAATACCACCAGCCAATCCATTTCCTAACATCTAAGGATCTCCAAGGACTCCAGCAACGCTGCTCTGGAAAGACCAAGGTCCCCAGCACAGATCTAAGAGTTTCCAGTGAGCAACTTCAAAGTGTTCAGGGTTCTAGCTGGGCATCTGTTTCCATTCGACTGGGAGTCCTTTTTTAACACTGTATTTTGTCTGGTCCATATTTGTCCATTTCAAAAATGAGTATATTTTGAAAAACTTTTTCCGCTGCCTTGAAATTTATTTCAGTTTAATCAGTTATACCCTGTTTAATAAACCTGTTTTAAAATATGCATGTTTGTGTGTATCAAGCCCACGTGGTCCTCTGTGTTCTTTCTGAAATGTTGTCCATCCTCATGGCTAATAAGTCCAAAATAGTCCAAGAATTTCTGTCAAGCATTCACTTTTTGTAAAACTCACACAATTTTGCAATTTTGACAGTTTTCCCAGGAGTGGACTTCCCCATGATTAATCAATCGTTTTACATCTAAGAGCAGCTCTGAAGGCTTTCATATGTGGCCGGGCTGATCACCTACTCAGGACCTGAATAGCACCTTGCTCATCTCCCATCACCTACGGTTTCTAGCTCATGTTGAGGGGGGAGTAGGGGGGGCTTATGGAGGATGTATGCTATGTGTGTGTGCATGTGTGCACGCAAGTCTGTGTGCCTGTGCACTCACGTGCAAAGAGAAGAGAAGGATATTCGGTGTCCTTTTTTCTATCAAGCTCCCTTGAGACAGGTCTCACAGAGACCCTGAAACTCACCATTTTCTAGCAGGCCCCAGAGATCCTCCCATCTCCCTTGACCGGCCGTCTTTTCCAGGTTAAAACCAAGAAACACTAGGACCTTGCCCTTAGTTCCCGGATCTACACTGTGTGTGACAATGGGATTTCCCCCGGGAGCTGTTGTGAGGACCATCGGCTAGCACACCGCTGTAGTTCATGTTGATATCATATGTACATGATATTGAGAAGCTTTGAGGTCATAGTGTGATGATGACCTGCCAAAACAGGTTTTAACACACTGGGGATTCAAACCCAGCTATTCACACCTATATAACAAGTCCATTGTACCCCACCCTGCTTTATCTTTTTGGATACAGGACTCATAGTTGTCCTGGCAAAAAGAAACTTTGACTCCGAGGATGTTTTCTCATGGGATTTCCACCAAGCAAAGTGTAAAGACACACTGGCTAGTGGGCACAGCTGGGTTCAGAGCAGGTACCATCAGGCAGGACTCCTGACAGCCTGACTCTACTCTGCTTCTCATGGAAGCCAGAAGGAGGTGCAGACTGTCCCCGCCCCCAGGGTGACAAAGCTGTGATGAGGAGAGATCCCAGAATGTGGACCTGGCACCTCAGTCTGAGAACTGGTCCTATGACTAACTGAGTGGAGGAACTTAACTCTTAAAGAGGAGCCTTCCCCACCATGCCTGCTGCTACTGCAGAGGCAGCTCTTCCCTTTACATGCAGCACCTGACAGACCTGAGGGGAGTGGATGTGGGAGAGCCCTGAGCCACCCCCACAGTCCCTGCCTTCCCTTTTACTGCAGACTGTGCATTCTTGACTCTTGTCTGACATCTCCCACTCCACCTCACAGCCTAAGAGCTGGTAATTAATTATTCTTGACCTTAACCTTTGACACCACCTAGTCATCCAGATGGGTTATCCACACCTGGTAACTGACCTTGTGGGTCACCTCTCTACTCTGCCCGGTTGCCCTTACTGGGCTGAGTTTTAGGTTTGCTTGTCTCTCTCAGAATCAGGTGATTCTGATTTTCATCTGACTCTTTTTCCTCCCCTACTCTAACATACTTTCTCAGCATTTGCTTCTTCCATTGGGCCCAAGAATGGAGATCCAGGTATGTTGTCTTTGAATCAAGATGGAGAGGTGTCCACAGAGCTCTCTCCCTGCCCCAGCTATCCTGAGCTGAGCAATGTGGTAAACGGTTCTGTCCCAGGCTGAACTTGACTCTATAGCTAGGCAATACAGACTCCCCTTGACCTGGGGATTCCTCCAGGGAGCCTAGCAAATCCCCCGAGCTGCTCCTTCTGCTCATGTTCTTTAACTGATGCTCCTGTGCTGGGCTCTGTCCTTGTGGGTTTTTGGATTTTTTTGGAACTTTCTGCATTCCTCCCTCTGAAGTTGCCATTTGAACAGCTCTCTGGTCACCCTGGCTAGTATTCTCCAGCTCTTCTCCCATGTTGGCTGGTACACCCTGCTTCCTGCCAGGGCCCTGCTGTTCTGGGGGTGGATCTGGGCTGGGCTCCAGGAGACAAAATTCCCAACTCTGACTCCATCCACATGCCCAGATGTTCCTCTGCTGATTTCTCCTCTCTTTTCTCTTCCAAAGCCAGGGAACATCTCTGAGTGAGAGAAGGCTCGGAAGGATCCACAGCAGTCATTCTGTCCATTTCCTCCCAAAAACTTTGTAGCGAACACAAGTGTGGGAGTGGAGAGCAGACTCCTCCCAACTTGGAGGGGTCTCACAAGCCACCACTGCAGGCCTTCACTCCCATATCATCTCTCACCATTTGGTAGTGACTGACCTGGCTGTAACATCTGGGTTCAAGAGGACTGTGCTATAAGGGATTCTCAATGCCTTTGGAGCTCAATATTTTACTGGTCTATAAGCAACCTACTATTTACATTCCGAGCTGAGAACATAGCCACACATATAACAACAGTGTGTTCGAAGCCACACTTGAGCAAGGCAGATTTGAGGAAAAATCCAAGCTGTCAGGCCTTTCCTACTGGTAGCTTTTAAGCTGAAAGCTGGCCTCTTATGAGCTCAAATGACTGCTTGCCTCCCAGTCTGTATACATCCAGTATTCAGCTATCAATACCAGAGTGCAGGAAACCAGGGCCTGGATAAGGCAGACTGGGTATGGAGGCAGAACACAAATAGAAGCTGCAGGAGGAGCCAGCACACTGGGTGTGAACCTTGGAGACCCCAGAGCCAGAGATCAGAGCCCCTGGGAATGCCAGAGGGCGGCCCTGCAGGAATTGCTGCTGGGGGCTAGGGGGAGTGGAAGGATATTTCATGGGGCCAGAGAAAAGGAGTCCATTCCCAGGATGGCCTTAGTAAAGGGACAACATCTTGTTTTATTAAAAGCCTGTTGCTGGCTGGATAAGCAGTCTGCCTGCTGAGTGGGCAGGGGCCAAATATTACTGTGGATAATTCGGAGCCAGTGCTGGGAGCTGACATCCAACCAGGAAACAAATGTTTGTTTGCTTTTTTCTGATGTAGAGTCTCTTTCTTTCTCTCTCTCTCTCTCTCTCCCTCCCTGTTTCCCTCCCTCCCTGTTTCCCTCTCTCTCTGTCTCCCCCACCCCAATCTTGAGCGTATCTTCTGTGCATGGCGCGAGTGCATGTATGTCTGTGTGTCTCTCTTGTGTGTGACATTGTGTACACTTGCGGGGGTGGGGGTGGGGGAGGGGCTCACCACGTGACTCCCTCCTTCTCTTCCTGTCCTCTACTCCCTCTGCCAAGCACCCCAGCCCCACCTTTGCCCTAGCTTCCTCAGTCCCCACCCCCTGGAAGACTTGAGCAGAGAAGACCCAGACTGTGACCTGGGGTTATTTACTGAGAAGCCTAGGGAGAAAAGGGACACGGGCTTGTTTATATCCTCTAAGTTTCGAAACTACCAAGTCCATTCCTCTCCAGATCTCCATTTGTAGGTCAAAAAAAAAAAAAAAAAAAAAAGGAGGTTCATTTCAAAAGAAACCAGGAGAAGAGCTGCTTTCCTTGGCAGCAGTTTGTGATTATTACTAATGTTAGGATTGTTTAAGGCAAGGGAAGGTAAAATGGTAGTTTTTTTTTCTTCTTCCGCCGTCTTGGGAGTCAGGAGGGCAAACAGTAATTTCAGAGTAAGATGGAAGCCATCCTCTCCTTAGCTCATGTGATGTCTTTCTGGGAACTGGGAGACTGAATGAGTTTTGTGTAAACTCCTATAATCACTTTTCCTGCTAAGGTTTTAGAAGACTCTGAGTCTCCCAATTTGCTGTAACTTTAAAGCACCCAAATTTCTTCCACTTTTACAACAACAACAAAAAAAGATTATTTATCCAGATTTAAGCTGAAAAAAGTAAACGGAAACAATTTATGGCACTGGTTGGTTGGTTGTCTGAGGTGGCTTATTTAATTCTTTGTTAAGGTGAAGCCAACTGCTCCCATATAAAATAGACTACGGCAATCCTTTGACATCTCCATAACCCTGCTTTCAAATAACAAACTGAATGAAGACTCAGAAAAGGGTATAAATGCTTTTAAATTAATAATTGTAATGTATAGGTCACAGAGGGAAAGGGATTCCAAGACAAGGAAAACATAAAGTGTACCTTACAATATCTTACTTCATGTTGCAAGTAAGAAGTCATATTGTGTGTGTGTGTGCGTGCATGTATGTATGAGTGTGTATATGCGTTTGTGTGTATGTATGTGCATGTGTATGTATATGCAGTTGGTATAACCTCATTATGCCGAGGGTCATCACACAAGGTTCATACTCTGATTCCTAACCGTGGTCCTAAGTCTATCTCCCCAAGGCTGCTCACCCATTGGACATATCTCAGCTGAAGGTCGGGGTTCAGTCTCCAACAGAAGTCTCTGATTTGAGGGTTAGGCTCCTGGGGAAGGCTCTCCAGCCACAGGGCAGATCATGGTGGCTTCTCTCCAGGTGTGTAAAGCAGGGCAGTGCTTTGGACTCTATTTATATACTGGCCAGTAGGAGTCAGGGTTCTAGGATTGTGCCTGATGATCTTGAGTAAATTATGTGACTAAGTTCTGGTTAACAGGTGCAGCCTTGGGTGTAGTGGAATCCTGACTAAGCTATTTTTCATGTCTAAAGGGTATTTTTTTAAACTATGCTTATTATACTTCATATTTGAACATTCAGTTTATTTGAAGAGGGGCAGGGAGATGGCTTTGTGGTTAAAGATGCCTGCTGCCAAGACCAATGGCCTGGATTTGGTGAGTGAATGTGTGTGTGTGTGTGTGTGTGTGTGTGTCTGTTAGCATCCAAAGGCTATAGTGACTCATCGGCGTGTCTCAGAGACCTGTTGCCGAGCAACAGGCCACCATATTCCCAGAATCCATTGGAATCACCTTTACGCAGCTGTACACGTCAGCGATGATATAAATAGGAGGAGCATTCCTCTCTCGCTCTATCTCTTTCTTTCCGCGCTACTGCCCCCTCTCCTTCTCCTAATTAAACCTCTTTACATGGAACTGTTTGGACCCAGAGTGTGGTGCTTTCTGACGAGAACAAAGCGGCCGTTCCTAACAGTGTCTGTGTGTGTGTGTGTGTGTGTGTGTGTGTGTGTGCACTGAGTCCACAGGATGCTGAGTCCCTTTGGAAGAGCTAAGCAGATTACCACTCCTCCACTGGACAGCAAGTCGATTGTTAGTATTGCCGCTGGTCAGTACTTTCTCAGAGGTTCCCTTCCCTTATATTATTTACATTATTTATCACACATAAATCATCATATTGAAATAAACCTAAATCTAAACACATAGCTTTTTCTATACATATCAATACTTTATAAATTAACTTCGTGGAAGTCTTTAAAACATAGGGACAAGCAATAGGACACAGAAAAGAGAACAGTGTGGCACATTAAATTCAGCCTATCTTCTTTAAACTTTGTGAGGTTAAAAAATGTTCAACAAATTTGATTTTTTCCCTATCCTCTAGTTACCAAAGAGAAAGAAAACTGGATTACTGCGGTGAGGGAACGCACAGAGGCAGAATCGCCCGCCTCCCTCAGTGGGGCACAGGGGCTCTATCAGCTGGCAGAGTGTGTTTTTCTAGTATGTCTTTGCTGGTTGATTTAAACCACTAACTCCAAGCTTTTAATATAGCACTTTCCGTGAGTCACTGGGCGGAAAGCCCATCCCAAGGCAGGCAAGAGTCCAAGACAGAAACAAGCAGGATCCAACTACAAGCTGGAGAGCACAGCTAAACATTCGTAATTAAGAAAGCTCCAGTCACTCCAAGATTACCTCCTTCTAGATAAAAGAAGGAAAACGTTATTGAAGACCAGGGTAAGGGAAGGGAACCTCTGAGGAAGTACTGACCAGTGGCAATACTAACAGTCGACTTGCTGTCCAGTGGAGGAGTGGTAATCTGCTTAGCTCTTCCAAAGGGACTCAGCATCCTGTGGACTCAGTGCACAGAAACACATGAGACCCGTCCCTTCTGAGAAAGCAGAAGGTGGAATTTGGGCCACAGGAGGCCCTGGTGATCATATTCTTTCTGCGTGGAAAATCAATGTGTCCAAGCATTAAGAACAAGCTGTGCTGACTTCCGAATCTGTACCAAAGCAATGTAGACACTTTCTCCTTCCCTTATAAACTACAAATAACTGCTCTGGAAATCGGTCAACAGACAGCGATAAGAGCTTGAAAGCAGGGAGGAAAAGATGTCCTGGCAAGAAACAGCAGGAGTTGAGAAACAGTGCTGTGGTGGATGAATTCCCTGGCATTCCTTCTTCTCTCCCATTCAACCTGGCCTGCCTCAAGAGAGGTTTGCAGTGGGAATCACTAAAAGATGCAGATACGAGCATCCTCAGAACCGTCCCTTTCTCTCTGGCTGAAGTCCATGCAAGGAAAAAGAGCCCAAACAAAGACCCGCTCAGATAGGCTTCTGCCCCCATTCTTAGAATCCAAGGTCCTTTCAGTCTAACCGGCCAGCAGCAGCAATCCCACCACCACATCTGGCTAGAGTTGGGACATCAGCAGGTGACTGTCACCCACAGCAAGCAGCAGGGAAGTCCTGAATCTTCCTGACTGCTTTCTGGCATTAGGAAGCGAGGCCCAGCAGCCACTTTCCACACACCCCCTCTCCACATTTCCCAGCAGCAGCAACATCACTAAGGAGGCAGTAGACAGTTGTATTCTAAGAAAAGTATAATGAAATCAAATAGAAGTCTTGAAAAAAACCATGAAGAAATATACAGAAATGCCAGAGAAAACAGAACACTAGACACAGAAACAACAAACCCAAGTCCATAAGGAAATGTCAGACTTAGCCCGGGTAGGTCAATAATTATCATGAAGGTCAACAGTTTAAAATACCCACTTAAAATGCAGAGATTGGCAGGGTAGTTTGAAAGAGATGACCCACCTATATGCTGCTTCCAAGAAACTCATTTCAAATTCACAGACATGAGTAACTCACAGCAAAAGAATGGAGGGCTGCCCCTTAAAATCGTTAATAAAAAGGAAGCGTGATGGGCTGTATTAAATAAAGCCATCCTACAGGAAAGTTACTGCGGGCAAAGAGGGATGTTATTAAAAAGTAAGAATCAATCCATCAAGAAGTGATAACTGCCGGGCGGTGGTGGCGCACGCCTTTAATCCCAGCACTTGGGAGGCAGAGGCAGGCGGATTTCCGAGTTCGAGGTCAGCCTGGTCTACAGAATGAGTTCCAGGACAGCCAGGGCTATACAGAGAAACCCTGTCTCACAAAAAAAAAAAAAAAGGTGATAACTGTCTTGTGAATCACACACCAAAGGTTCACAGGTATGAAGCAAAAAGTCAACTGAAAGAAGAAATACACACTTCCTAACTATGGTTAGAGCATGGTCTCCATCCATTGGAACTAGAGACAAAATCAGCAAGAACATAGGACCCAGCATCAGCAACTGACAGGTATCTAATCCTACTCTAGCGCATTTTTCTAACATCAGCAGAATACAGAGCCTCGAAAGGCCTGTGCAATACACAGCAAGGTAGAGTGCATCTTAGAGCATAAAACAGAGTTCGGATTTCCCAGCACATGGTGGCCCACCTGTAATCCCAGAGTACAGGAGGAAGAGACCTGAGTAAACTGGCTAGCTAGACTGGCTAATCTGATGAATTTGGTTCAGTAAGAGATGCTCTCCCAGTAAACAGAGTAGAGGACTAGCAGAAAACATTCCTGATGACAACCTCTGGCCTCCACAGGTATGCATGTGTAGGTGTACACATACACATACACACACACACAAGCACACACAAGCACACACTCACTCATATGTACATGCACACACATGCATGTGCATGTGTACAGAATATGGAATCAAACTAGGATTAAACCAGGATGTCAAGAGAGAAATCTCCACATACTTCAGAACTGAACAACAAAAGTCCACGGATCAGAGGAAAATTTTCAGGTACATAGAACTAAATGAGAAACATTGCAGTCATTAACATTTGTGAGATGAGGCTAAGGCAAGGCTGAGAGGGAAATGTGTGGGACTAAATAGATGCCTTAGAAAAGAGAAGGGGTCTCCATCCCAAGAGAAGTTTCTGTCTCTAGACTATAGAAAGAGCCGAGCAAAATACAGCAAGCAGAAGAGGAGTCAGCACAATGGTGTCTCAGCACCATGCGGTGAGCTATGGTTTGGATCTCGCTGGCCTCCAAAGGCCCGTGTGTTAAAGATTCAGGCCTCACTCTAAGCTTCTATGAGGTGGTAAGAACTTTAAGAGGGTTAAGGGGGGAATGATGGGTTGCTGAGTGAAGAGACTCTTGGGATTTTGGTCTCTCCTTTTCCTTCTCTTCTGATTTCTAGCATGAATAAAAGATGCCATCTCTACTTGTTTCCACAATGATATACTATGCCACTGTGACCATGGACTGAAATTTAGACTACCAGGACCAGAAATGGATCAATTTTTTTTCTGATAAATCTATTAACACAAATGTTTGTTAGAGTAACAAAAAGTTTAAATACTACACAGTGTATATCTACATAATCCC
>JADRCD010226683.1:0-15525 GCA_019843815.1 Montemys delectorum
ATCTGCTTTGGAGGGAGTAGTATGGGTGCAGTAAAGTTTCTAAGCAAGTGGGGAAGGCCCAGAAACAACACTTCAAAGTGCAGGCTGTATCCTTCCTCCTGGTGCACTGGAGTCTACAGACACAAGCTCTGTCTCCTCTGGAAGCTGGGACCAGTTTCCTCCCATATAGAAAAGCCATGGCTCTTCAAAGAGATGTGGAAATGTGCTTTAATTGACAACCATCTGAGGAGAGGTGGCCTGTCTTGAAGGCAGGCCAACCATCTGTTCAATGTCCTTTGCCTCCTCCAGGGAAACTGAGCGAGCCCACTGACAGCTTCCTCCTTGCACCTGGGGCTGAGTCAGAGAGGCATTAGAGGCTAAAGACAGTGCCATAAGATGGCCCTGAAGAAAAGTGGGTTTTCTGGATTCCTAAGCCATCTTTCTTGACCTCCTTCCCCCGCCTTGCCAAAGCCTGAATATTTTGGAATGACATCTAGTGTTGGAGAACAGGGTATTAGGAACACAAGTGAAACCATTGTGTGTAACTTGAAAGCCATTCTGGGTGACTTGCAATAATGGAGTGTTTACAAGGTCCAGCAGGCTCTGATAGATGAAGGATCCACCCAAGGTGGCTGTAATATGTTATTAATTGAACCCGTGAGCCCAGATATCGCAACTCTCATGTTCATGGGAACAATACAAAAACTAGGACTTTGGAGGCAGGCATAGATTAAACACCACCAGGCTCTGGAGACATGGCATCTTCAACCTCTCTGCTGATGCCTGTTGATAGCAGGATTTTGAGAACAGCCACTGTGTGACCCGGCTTCAAAGACCTCCCCAGCACTGTTTTCTGAGTTCACACAGGCTCCTCTGTCATCGCTAGCCACTGACTAACACTCTCAAGGACCTTTTGGAACTTCTAACAGTGCCTTCCTCCCAGCCTGCCCCAGCTGAAAGACCACCCATCGGATGTTGGTCAAGCTTGCACCCAGTGTGCCCTCACCGCAGAGCAATGCCTAGTGGAACTCTGCAGCATCTTCTGGACCCCTTCCCCTGATCCCTAACCACTCCAAGAGAAGCCTGTTTTCAAGAGACTTCCATAATCTTTACAGTAGTGTGATATGATAAGGAATTTTTATATGAATGAATCAAACACAATCAATGGGCAAATCCCATGTGGATACCCTAAATACGTGCACCTCACGGCCCATGGCCCTACCACACAGAACAATCCAGTTTTGCTATTAAAGCCCCTTTCAAATGAGCTCAGAAGCCAGTTATTTTCACTTTATTCTTATGCAGAAAAAATTTTTTCTTTGAAAGTCTTATTCATCAAAGTTGAGAAACAGCTCCATCATTAAATATAAAGCTCCAAACTAAGGAACTATAAATTTGTATTTGTCCATGGAAGGTGGATCCCTCGTGAATTTACCAAAAATGTCTACAGAGTGAGTTCCAGGCTACATAGTGAGACCTTGTCAAAAATAAACTTTTTAAAAAAGGAAAGAAAGAGAAAAATGAAATGTGCTGGATGAGATTAACAGAGTTAGATACTGCCTGAGAGTTATAAGTTGAAGCCGACCCATTCCTCCCAAGGCATTTGCATTCCTAGTGCTTCATCACAACAGGGGAACCCCTACCCGAGACAGGGATCGTGGCCATATGTGGAGAACGGCGGCCCTCCTCCTCCAGCTAGCTTGTAGAATGTGCTCACATGATAGGAGAAGACACAGAGTAGGACCTAAGATGTTCGTGTATAGCAAGAAGCCATGAGCCAAGTGTAGCGGGGCACACCTTTAGTCCCTGCCCTCAGAAGGCAGATGCAGGTGGATCTCTGTGAATTGTGAGCAAGCCCAGTCTACTTAATGAGTTCTAACCCAGTCAGGGTTAGTGAGCGCAAAACAAACAAACATAGCCATAAGATGTCTTTAACTCACAAATCACAAAATGATTTATTCTATTAATTTTTTTTGAAATCTTAAGTCTAGGGGTAGGGAAGATGGCTTAGTTAATTATTTGTTGTACAAGCAAGTCCCTCATTTGGTTCCCCTGCATACACATAAAAAGCCGGGTGCTATGGCTTGCATTTATAAGTCTAACACTGGGAAGAGGGAGACAGGCAGATTCTTAGAGCCCATTGGTCAGCTGGATTCACCAAATAGGTGAGATCCACAGTCAGTGAGAGACTCTGTCTCCAAAACTTATGCAGAGAAGTGGGTGAGGTGAGGTCAACTTCCAGCCTCTGCACACATGTGTACACAATACATGCGCGCGTGTACACACACACACACACACACACACACACACCGTATCTAGAGGGTTGGAGAGACAGCCCAATGGCAAAGCACTTGCCTACTTCCATAGTCAGTGCCACAAAAACAAAACAAAAGAAATTCAATAAAGTTGTCTACAAAATTTTTCAATTACAACTTTTATTTTTCTATACCCAATTGAGCTAAGCCCATATAAGCGATTCCTAATTTCATTTTAAAAGCTGTTCAGAAACATATGCCAAGAACCTACTGTAAACATATACCTCCAGAAACAAGAACCTCCTGTAAGCCGGCCCCCACATCCGATAATGGAGAGACATGGTGAGTAAAATAATCCTCACCAGTAGGAAGCGTCCAGGCAATGAGGAATTCTGAAGAGCCAGGGAGAGCCGCCACATTCCCCCATGAAGGCACAGAAGTTCTCTATGGCTGATTATTAATGTATGTTTTATCTGCTTCGGATGAGATATGCTGCACCCATAAACTAGTGGAAGTGAAAGAGAGTTCAACATGCTCATCTGGAATTATAATATGGCTAGCACGCTAACAGACAGGAAAGTTAACTCTCTCGATAGCAGAGAGATGCAGGAGTGTAAATATCTTACACATTTGTCCTGTGTCAGCCCTAAACAAACTCAGAATAAGAGAATGAACCCTATTGACCAAATCACACAACTGTGGCCGTGGGGGTTGGGGAACAGAAGAGAGTGTGGGTGGGATATTGAGGAACAGACAGATGGTTTGGCAATAATAGCTTTATGCCAGGCTTTGTGGGGAGTCCAGAGGCAGATCCAGGCTTCATAGATCCTGAAGCTTACATGGCTTTTCTGTAGGTAAGAGAATATGGAATTATAAAAATAAAATTAAATACAGGGATCTGAGCAGGAAGAGGCCACTAAGGCACATGCTAACTTATCTTTACAGAATATGCAGCTCCCAGTTGACTTCTGCCTTCCAGGGAGGATTTGCCTAAAACAAATGACTGAGGCCTGCAGGAGCTGCTGTCTTGCTGCACCATGATCGAGTACGGTCTAGCATGAGTCCAAAGCAGTTTGGTATTAAAGTAAGGGCTTTGTACATCAGGAAAGACTGAGGGCAGAAGGAGAGGAACCCTAGTGGGCATTACCACAGGGGCTTCATGAAAAGGCATGGGAGGACCCCCAAAGGATTCGGGAAGACTTGGAAAGGCTGAGATGAAGGCAAGAGGCCACTCCTGGTGAAGGGCCTGCATAATAGGATCGAGAACAGAATCTGGGGAATGAAAGGACTTTGTGCCTAGGCCTTGAAAGGTCTCCTATGTTATATATAGGACATTAAGACAGAGTTTTTTTTTTTCCCTTGAGGCCACAAGATTTACTTAGTGCCATAGACAGAAAGATAGACAACAGCACAGTAGGAACTTTGGGGTGAGGTCATGCCCCAGTGCTGGGGACCGACAGAATGGCAGGTCTCTGAAGAGGAGAATCAGAGAGCCCATGTGCTGAAGCTCAAGTTTCTTTTCATACATTTTTGGGGAGGTTTCATAGCACTTGGTTGGGCTCTCTGATTCACAGTCAGAGACAGAGAGAGGAGCGGACAGTAGGATGCGTGGGCACCAACACCCATTCTGATGTAAACTCACGTCTGTGGGTGGGAGATCCTGGCACTTGAAAGTGTTAGCCAGAGCTAGATGTCTCCATGGGTTCTTACTGGTATCTGTGGAAGGAGAAGAGCTGCCTCAAAGGACAGCAGCTTGAGGAGCCCCTGACTCTAACAGTTCATCCATCCAGACGGGTCCTGAGGTTAGGGAACGATGGATGATTAGACACAGACAGAAGATGGAATTCCCTGCTTAGTTGCCAGCCCAGGGCACTGGATTAGCTCAGACAGGCCAGCACACTATATCAGCTAGCAGCTCAAATCCAACCCACCCTCTGGTTTTGTAAATAAAGTATTATTGGAGTATGGCCTTGCTCGCTTCCTTTTGTGTTGTGGTGGTTGCTTTCCTAGGTAGAGTTGAAGAATTATCATAGAAAACTTATATTTCACACACCTTTATAGAAGCTTCAGACACTCAGGACAGTGAAAAGTGCTGGTACATCTGTAAACCCAGCATATTCAAGGATCAGAGTTCAAGGCCAGCCTAACCCACACAAGTGGACTAGACTGGCAAGTTTTGTGTTAATTTGACACAAGCTAGAGTCATTTGAGAGGAAGGAACCTAGATTGAGAAAGTGCCTCCATAGGATCTGGGTGGGGATAAATCGATAATTGTCGAGGGAGGGCCCAGCCCAACTGTGGGTGGCACCTCCCTTGGGCCTCTGCAGCTGCTCCTGCCTCCAGGCTCGCACCTTGTTTGAGTTTCTGCCTTGGCTTCTCTTGGTGGTCTATGACTCAGGATATGAGCGAATCAAACCCTTTCCTCCCCAGGTTGCTTTTGGTCATGGTGTTTCATCACAGCAATCGAAAGCCTAACTAGGACATGAACCCTATAGAAAGCCATGAGCTGGGAGTAGAGTGCTGGCGTGCACAAAGCCCTAGGTTAAATAGCCAGGGAACAAAAGAGAAAAAATTTCAGGAAAATATGGAGTTTTAAGATAAAACAATCTATAGCTGGGAGCTAATGTTAAGATTTAAGTTCTCAGAACTTCTGATACATAAATGATGAGAATCTTCAGTCAAAGAACACAGGGCGCAAAACCTGTTTATGGAGAAAATAATTAAAGTTGTATTGGAAACTATTCTGAGCAATCTGATGTATTCTTCTTTAATAAAGCTGGAGGGCAGATTGGGAAAATGTCAACTGAAGTGTTTTCCCGTCTGCAGACACACGCCTTAGGCTAATGTAGGTTGGACTCTCCTCATTGTCCTGTTCTGTCCTCTTCAGTCATTATCTGTTTTCCCAGGAGCTCTTTTGTTTCCAAATCTTTCAGAAATCAATTGGGGTCAATTATCTTCCACACAATTAAGGTCAAGTAGTTTGTGTCTAACGGCTCTTCTTCAGCACAGCTGTTTCTCCTTCATCTGAGGTATCCTACACGTCCCCCCTCCTAACGAAAGCTCACGGCTTATGTATGGGGTATGTACTTACAAATCAATATCCCCAGAAAAAGGTTTTCTGCTTTCTGAGTAGTGTTCATTCCTCTGTTTTTGCAGCCCCCAAACACCCTGGATTTAAGGAAATGTTACTTTATCTCATTTGCTTTAGAAGAAATAGATATAACAGTTATATATAGGGAGTTTGGTTTAAGAAAGAAAAGTAAATGCAATATTTCAGGTAATGACAAACTGTTTCTCTCTATAAAATTCCTTTCAGCCTGCAGAGATATTTCAGCAGTTAAGAGCACCTTGGTTTGGTTCCTAGCACCCCACATCAGGTGGCTCACAAGTTTCAGGGGACCACAATGCCTTCTTCTGGCCTCTGTGGACACCTGCACACAAATGGTAACACATATATAACTTAGACACACACAAAATAAAAATTAAAAATAAACAACTCATTTAAAAATAATAATAAAATGGGCTGGAGAGATGGCTCAAAGGTTAAAGGCACTTGCTGCTCTTGCAGCAGTTCCCAGTGCTGGGCCCCTGGTTTGGGCCTTGAGGACAAACTCCAGCCTGGCTCGAGTTTTGTAAACTGTCTCAGTCACTTCCATACTTGAATGACTCAGCACAACCTGCTTAAGCCTGCCTTTGCCTAGCTCCTGCTGACCTAGAGTAACTGTTGGTTCCTTAAGTCACCCCATACCCTTCGTCAACTTTCCCCTCCCCCTTCGTCATCTCACCTCAGCAGAAAACACTGCCTCCTCTCTCAGCCCTTTATAAAGAAAAGATTGATACATTAAAACGAGTTCCTGCTTTGACAGACTCTCTGTCTCGGGTGGTTATTCTCTGGAGGCAGGAGATCCGAGCCTCGACACTCACCATCCCACTCAGCCCTGAGAGGCTCGGCTGGATTGGGTTCTCTCCCTCTCTCCCTCTCTCCCTCTCGCATGGAATAAAATCAAATAATATCTCTCTTTTTTTGAGACAGGGTCTCACTATGGAGCCTTGACTGGGCTGAGACTAGGTAGATCAGGCTAGCCTTGAACTCATAGAAATCCATAAAGACCACAGAATAAAATCCCTAATGTTGTGCTGGTGAAAATAAATGGCATTATACGTAAGTGAAGAGAAATTGTAGCTTTCTTTATAGTGTAATTCCAAAAAATAGATGCAGAAAGAAGGGGCGTGATAGGAGAATAACTGAGGTGGAAATTCACAGTAGTGGCTGCAGGCATTTGAAAATATTCCCACAAAATGTCTGCCAATTATGAAGGCTAGGATAGTAATTCCAAGGTTGGGAGAATCTGGAAATCACACATTAACTAGGACTTAGAGTTGACAATAAGGCAAAATCCTATGACTTCCCTGTGAGAAGAGAACAATATCCCTTCTGCATTGTTCTTGCTAAAAACAGCTTTAACCTAATCACAAGGCAGCATCAGAGAAATGTAAACCCAGGAAAAGTTTATGTAGTAGGTGGCTAGTATTCTTTGAAGTATCCACGCAGTAAGAGACAAAACAAAACAAAACAAAACAAAAATCAAAACCAAACCAAAACAAGCAAAAAACCAGAAACAAAAGCAGAGGAACTGTTGCCAGTTAAAGGACAAGGAGCAGTGACAACTGAGGGCAGTGTACAACGCTCCACGTGTTCTTAGACTATGAAAGGGATGCTGGCAAGAAACTGGAGTCATCTGACAGACCAACAGACCGGAAGGGACTGTACCTCTCCCTCGGGGCGAACGCCCTGGCTTTGATCAATGTCCTGTGGTTCTGTAGCTGTATTACTACTAAAGAAGGTGACTCTGCGGTGGGACCTGTAATCCTAGAACTTGAGAGACTGAAACTGGAGAGCCAGAGTTCCGGGCCAGCCTCGGCTGCTTAATAAGGTGCCGCCTCAAAAACAAAACAAAATTATTCTTGGTTCAATTTCCAGAGCTGAAACAAACAAACAAAAACAAAAACGGGGCTGGGCCACGTCTCTGTGGTTAAAGTGCTTGCTACACACATGAGGACCTGTGTTCTGATCACCAGAACCCTCACAAGATGGAAGGCAGACATGGGAGAATCCACAGAATTGGGAACCAGTCACCATGGTGCTCCCGGATGCTAAGAGAGACCCTGTCTGCCTCAAGCAAGGTGGAGAGAGAGGACCGGCACCCTACTTTGTATTCTGACTTCCACACAGCGCACGCAAACAAGAACATACACGCACGCACGGGATTAAGGAGAAGTGAGGCCACGGGTATGGAGAAAGGAATGTTTTGTAGCTTTCTCTAAGTAATTATGAATTAGGGGCCACGGAAATGACTCAGTAGGGTCAAATGTCCCCTGAAAAAGCATGACGACCTGAGTTCAGAACCCACCTCTCATATAAAAGATAGCAACTCCAGTGCTGAGGGGGCAGAGACAAGAGGACCCCTGAAGCTCACCAGCCAGCCAGCCACCCTAGCCAAATGGATGGGGTTCAGTGAAGAGACTGTCTCAAATGGTAAGGTGGAGCTCAGTAGAGGAAGACACCCAACTTCAACTATTAGTCCCCAAGCATATACATGTGCACACATACATGCAACACATGTACACAAACACGAACACGTTCACACACACAACTGTTCGAAATTATTTCAAAATAGAAAGACGTTAAAAATAAAAATGGACCAGGCAGTGGTGGCGCACGCCTTTAATCCCAGCACTTGGGAGGCAGAGGCAGGTGGATTTCTGAGTTTGAGGCCAGCCTGGTCTACAGAGTGAGTTCCAGGACAGCCAGGGCTACACAGAGAAACCCTGTCTCGAAAAAAAACTAAAAAATAAATAAAAATGGGTTAGTAGATAGAATTCAGTGATGGCCCAATGATTTTTGCCCCTTAGAGACTTTGCATATGTAATTAGTATTACTGATCAATTGATTTCAAAATAGAGATGTTATCCAGGTGGGCAGAAGCTATGGATAACAGACGCATTTTCTCCCTCTGGAGGTAGAAGTCAAAGAGGTCCAAAGCCTGAGAGGGACTGTCACTACTATGTTATGGAGGGGCCCCAAAAGATTCATATCTACAGCCTCCTTGAAGCCACTAACTGGCAGCCATTTAGGAAGTGAGAAACACTTGGTCATAGGGACTGAAGTCTGGTAACTGAATTCTGAACTTGGAAGTAGACCCTTCCTTTAGATGAGAGCACTGGCAGCCAACACCTTGATTTCAGCTTTATTGGACCCTTAGCAATATGCCAGGCTCCATTAGGACAGACTTCTGGCAAAGGACGGAGAGTTAACAGCTCCTAAATCCACAGTTCTTTGTTGCATAGTAATATTGATATTAATTAATATCAGCATTAAACAATATAAATATTAATTACTACTTATTAACTAATATTGATATTAATCAATACCAGTCCCAAATGGATGAAAAACCAAGACCAAACTGGATGTTGCTTTTAAGAGAGGCTCATGTGTGAAGGCGTATGGAGTGAAAAGGAGACTCCTGTGTGGTCACAGGAACACTGAAGTGGATCCATAAACACCGGACGGAGTAGCTGAGGACCCATGAGCATGGCCACGAGTAAGAGGACCATCTCTTCGTGGTGGAAGGTGTTTCATCGAAAAGTAACGTTTCACTCTTGTGCTGTGGCTCAGGGGCAGAGCCCTTGCCTAGCACACGAGGCCCTGAGTTTAACCCCCAGCACTGCCAAACAAGTAATTTTAAAAACACATAACATTTCTAAATGTAAATTCACATAACAACAAAGGTTCAAAATATAAGAGGACGATGGGTCCACAGCCGCTGCTGGAGGCGTCTGCACCTTTCTCCTCACAGGCACAGTTTGGTCAGCTACAGAACCATTTAGGAAGCCATGAACGACACAATGTAAACCAAATGGACCCAGCCGCGCTTATTGAATCCTCTACCCCACTGAAGAGTACACATGCTTTTCAAATATATCTGGCCTATTCGTTAATATGAGCCATATGCTTGACTATAAAAAAATCTTAATACATTTTAAAAGATTGAAATAATATAGAGTGTGATATAGCCACAACAGTGTTAAATTAGGAACCGCAAATGAAAAGTTATATGGAAAATTCTCCAAATGTCTTGAAAATAAACACACCTGTCTCTTACAATCCATGGATCCAAAAATAGTTAGAAACTCTTTGAAAGGAATAATAATTGAAACCACATATTGACAATAGTGAGTTGGACATACAGCAGTATTCAGAAGGAAACTGATACTTTAAAAAATGTTTTAAAGATTTATTTTAAATTGTGTGTGTGTGTATAAAAAAGTCTTAGAGATTTATTTTATTTTTAAGTGTGTGGTGTGTATGTGTGTGTGTGTGTGTGTGTGTGTATGTGTATGAGTGTGTGTGTGTGTGTGTACACTCACACATGTGCAGGTATGGGTACCCAAGGAGACATTGGCTTGGTCCCTTAAAGCTGGAGTTACAGGAAATGCTAAGCTCCCTAGTGTGGGTTCTGGGAACCAAAATTTGGTCCTCTGAAAAAGAGGTATGTTCTCCTAACCCTGAGCCATCTCTCTAGCTTCATGTTATGCCACATACAACACACACACACACACACACACACACACCACATAATAATATAAATTTTAAATAAAAAAAAACCCAAAACAGAAATCGGACAACACAAAGACAATATGTTACTGACAGACAATGCTTTAATGGCTGAGGATTTCTCACCAACAATAGACACTCCAAAAAATTTGAAACATCATTTTTAACATGATAAACAAATGTTATCTCAGAGTTCTAGGCCCAGTAGGATCCTGGTATTTGAGAGAGAGAGAAGAGACAGAACCAGAACTAGCTAGGTAAATACTGTTCTTACTCTCTGAGTTTTTCCTGCTGCTGGATGGGAGCTGGTGGGATGGCTCAGTGGGTAAAGGTGTTTGCTGCCAAGCCTGACGACCTGAGTTTAATACCTGGAACCCATGTGGTGGAAGGAGAGAAGTGACTCCTGCATGCCGTCTCTGACACCCACAACTGTGCTGTGGCACATATGTCATTTCCCCAAAATAAATAAGTGTAATTTAAAAACACAGCTGAAATGCTTGAGGGTTAAAGGCACGGGCTATATAATTTTGTCTGTAAAAAGACAAAACAAAACAGGATAACTGCATTGTAAAGTGAGAAGCGAGGGGCAAACACAGCAATGGTGTTCCTGTGCTCCCCTTGAGCTGAGGGAGCGCTAGCAGCCCGTAGACTGCCATCTCAAATATACAAGTTGCAACCCCTCAGCACTCACCCAAAACTGTCCAAGATGATAAACCAATACATTGGAAACTGAAATAGAAGCCAAGGTCAAGAAGACGGAGATCTACATCCTAGCATGCACTATTATATTATAATGGATTATTATATTAAACACCACTAAGTGCAAATTGTCAGAATGGGTTTTTTTTTAAACTTTATGTTATTTTACGTGTGGTTTTTGCCTGCACATACATATATATGCATCAGATTTCCTGGCACTGGAGCTGTGGATGGTTGTAAACCATGGTATGGATGCTGGAAGTTAAACCCAGGTTTTCTGTAAGAGCAGTAAGTTCTCTTAAATGCGGAGCCATCTTGACGAGCCCCAGAAGGTTTTTTTTTTTTTTTAAGTGAACCAGTTACATATTATCTATAAAGAAATTCAAATATAATGTTGTAGCTAGCCTAAAATGATGAGAAAGGTATAGCAAGAAAATGCCAGTCCAAAAAAAAAAAAAAAACAAACCTGAATGTTTGTATTAGTAGCAGCCAAAGTAAATTTCAGAGCAAAGAAAACTATCAGATATAAGCATATTCCATGATAAAAACATTAGCTCACTCAGAATAGTGCATTTTACATTTCAATATTTTTAAAAATTATTTCTAACTACAAGGATTTATTTTCTTATTTCTTTTTTAGTCATAGATTCAAAAGAACACTTACTTGTAAAATAAATATACAAAGTATACCCTAGGAGAAAATATTCTCAATGCACATATCTGATACATAAAAGCCTCTATATTCAAATACTACCCACACAATAATAAAAAGGCAAACAGAACAATTTAAAAGGTCTAGTGGGTACAATGGTGCATGACCATAGTCCTAGGTGCTCAGAGGCTGAAGTGGAGAAATGGCTTAAGCTGAAGAGGTTGAACACACTCCGGGGAATACAGCAAGACCTTGTCTTTCCAAAGAGAAGGGCCAGCAAGAGGACTCAACTGGTAACAGCACTTGCTGTACAAATTTGAAGACCTGAGTTCGATGCCCAGGGTTCATGTAAAGGACCATTTCACAAAAGCTGTCTTCTGGCCTCCACATGTGTACCATAGCATGCATGCATGCCCACACTGACACATACACAGCATGGGTGGGTATGGGCCCACACAGTTTTCTTTAAGTCCCCTGGGACAGGGACTGTAAAGGAAGATACATAAATGACCGATAAACATCATGCAGCAAACAAAGCCAGGTAGGACACCGTTTGCCTCTACTTAGAATACCTAAAAAAGCTAGGCAGTGGTGGTGCACGCCTTTGATCCCAGCACTTGGGAGGCAGAGACAGGCGGATTTCTGAGAACACCAAAACACTTCCACCTCCAAGAAAACTAGATGTTTGTTAGAGTGTGGAAAAAAAGAGTTTAGTGCTTTTTGCTTGCTAGTTTTTTTGTAATATTTTTTGAGGCAAAATCGTGTTACGTAGCTTCAGCTTGCCTCCAGATCTTACTCTTCCCAGTCTCTTGAGCCCTGGCATGTCCCATCACACTTGGCAAGGGAATTCTCACAGGTTTGCAGGAGGGACAAGAAAAAGGCATTGAGGCCCACTACATTGCAACCCAAGCCTATGGTGCCCACGACTTGGAGACCAGGATCCTTTGAGCTCAGAAGTCTCAAGCCAGCCTGAGCAATATAATAAGAACCTGTCCCAAAATGACAATAAAAACTTTAGACATTTTGGAAACTTGCCTGGCAGTACAACTGTCAGAACTCTTCACAGGCTACACGTATCATCTACATTGCTCCCTGCCTGTGAACTGTATCTTCATGTTACAAAATGAAAAGAAAAACAGAGAGCACATTGCAACATTGTTGACAACGCTACATTCTTCTTGCTAAGGTCCGGAACTCTTCACCATAGCTTCTAAGGGTCTGCGTGATCTGGCCTCTGTTTCTATTTCCTGTGATTGCTCATTCTGTCCTCGTTTGCTGTACAGCTGCACTGGTCTTTCTGACTCGTGCCTAATCCTGGGACTTGCTGGGGTTTTTTGTTTGTTTGTTTGTTTTGTTTTGTTTTTAAGCCGGAAACAGGATTTCCAGGGCTCTTGGCAAACTTAGCTTGCTCTTATTCCTTGTCTTATTTCTGCCATCATCTCCTCAGCGTTCTCCTGCCCACTCCAAAGTAAGTCCCTTCCTGTTAACCTTTGGCACTATCATCCTATTTTATGTCCATTTTAGAACTGCCATTATCTGTTAATTTTTTAACTTATGTTTTTATTAAAATTCCTTTTATTATCTGTTAAATTTTTATTGTAATTTTTATTTGAGTTTATATTTTTTGAGAATTTTGTAAGAGTTACACATGTATTCACTTGTTCTATTTTCAGTGTTTTCTGTCTTTGTGTGTTTGTATGTGTATGTGTATGTCACTCTCTACCTTGATTTTTTGAGAGAGTATATCTCACTGAGCCTGAGGCATACTGATTCAGCCAGGCTGGCCGGCAAGCCCCAGAGGGTCTCCCGGCTATGCTTCTCCAGCACTGAGATTTTTATGTGCATGCTCAGTTGTGTGGCAAGTGCTTTACCACAGGAGTCTACCTCAATATTTTCTTTCTTTTCTACTACATTGTTAGCTGATGATGGACATGTCTGTAGTCCACACATCCAGGAGGTTGAGGCAGAAAGACTGTTGGGAGTTTGACACCAGGACGAGCTATGTAAATAAGAGCCTATCTAAAATAAAACACAGTATTCCCATGGTCTAGAATAGAGTCACCACACAGGAAGCGCTTGGTAAATACTGTTGATTGAAAGAATGAGCCACCGTCTGTGGGTAGACAAAGGGTAGAAGCAGTTCCTTATCAAGCATAAGAAACATTAAGTAGAGGAACATATGCTCTCAGTCTGTTTCATTGGCAAAAATATCCTAGATTTTTTTTTAAAAGAATTTGATGCACAAATTGAGAAAAAAATCATGGACCTAAAATTCTGATTCTGAAATACTAAGATATGCAAGTCTAAATGCTTAGTATGTGTGAAGTCCTAAGCTCAAGACCTATACCCCCAAATCAATGGATAAACAGTGCTGAAATACAAGACATTACCTGGAACTAAGAATATTACAAAAATCAGGAATTATGAATGAGAGGGAATGTTATATAAGTGTATCAATCATTTGATCCTCCCAGGTATTTGGTATATGGGCTAAAGTTTCCACGTAGGTGCCATATTTCATGGGATTTGCCCACAAAAGCGTGGGTTGATAACACTGACGGAACACTGAGTTTAACTTTCCAATACATGAAAGCAAAAAATAAGATGGTCTGATACGTTACAAAAGGAACGTGAAGCCATTTATAAAAATGCACACACATCGAGAAAACATATAAGACCGAATGTAATGTGTGGGGTTAGGATTTGGGCTTGTGACTACCCTTAGAAGGAGGTGAGTCTTGACTGGAAGGGACAGAGGGTCTTTTCCGTGCTTGTCATTTCTTGTTTCTAGACCTGGGCTCTGTTTTTCTGGGAGGAATCACAGTGAAAATTCATTAAGCTGAACACTTTCTGTGTGTTTTCTCTCAATAAATTTTTAACTTAAAGTCTAGCAAAGTATAGACTTCACACTTTAAACCCCACACTCAGCAAAAGGGGATGGAAATAGTGACCAAGAATTCAATGTCTTCCAACCTGGGCCAAATGAGACCCTTTCTCAAAAGAAAAACAAAAAGGAAAGTCTAAATATGCCCAGAACATTTAGGAGTTTGCGGGGAGGGGGCAAGATATGAGGATAGCTTTTAAAATAACCAACCGTCACCTTCAATGGCATGGGAAAGATTCCCTCTCTTCCACCTGAGACAGATTCATTCTGCTCTCATTCTACCTACAAGAATCCCTGACAGCAGAAGAAGCTAATTCTTATTCTTCTGGTTGATGCTGACAAAAAATGGAAGCCTGGCAGGTCAATAAGTAAAGAAAAGCCTCACAGGCAATAGAAGACAGCAAGACAGTCTGGAAGAAAAAAAAACTATTTTTACATGCAAGGGGTAGCTCACCCTGCACCCTGAAACATGCAGAACAAGATCCAAACAGTGAATTAGAACACTTCATATTTAAGACTCTTTCTCCAGGCAAATTTCTCTTCAAGAGTCCCCAGGAATAAAGAAGTTCCACAGGGTCAGGTCATAACTGAGCTGCAGTTCCCAGCAGGCAATTTACAGCAGGATTCTCCTGTCCCAATGCCCACCCCTCTGCTTTTCCTCAGGCTAGCTAGCTGCCTGTGAGCACAAAGCATCCCTCCGGGGGCTGTACACATGGCCTCTAGAGCCAGCTACACAGGTATTTAAATTGGATTCAGACTCTGAATGTACAGCTCTTTTTGATTTCTCCCAAATCTGAATAAATCTTCCCCACCAACAGGAAGCACTTTCTCTTAACTCAGTCTTCCTCCACGCACACTCTCCTCCGGAGTTCAACAATTCTCGACTCAGTCAAAGGTGCCGCATGGTCAGAACCCCTGTTGCAGACATCTGAGCTTTCTCTATCCTATTTCTCTTCTTTAGCAGCTCTTCTGTTGTGTTAGCATCCTGGCTCTGAGTCTTGACTGCTTCTTGTCCAGTCTGAACACTCGGCTCCGTGGCTTCCCAGGTCCGACTCTGGCAAGTTTGCCTGATGTTTGAATGCCCACCCATGGGCATCAGTGCTTGAAAGAGAAACAGTCCTAGTGTGAGTAACTAGGACACATTGGAACTGTTTCCACTTTGAGATTCCTCCAGACTGGCTTGCAGAACCTGAAAGAGCCCCTTTCAAAGCCCCTACACAGACTGAGTGTGTCTGCACTCGACAGACTAACAACCTGTTAAAACCAATTGTCTCCATTTGGCTACCCATCTCCTCGTGTCTGAATCTGTAAGCACACCAGAGCAATAGCATCCAGTGTTTGATTTCCTGAGCACACAGAATTCTGCTTTGGAAAGCCTCAGCCTGAAGGAGGCTGAAACCAAATACCTCAACCTGCAATTTACTCCAGAGTTAAGAGTCTG